>SNQJ01S0050227.1:8856-55612 GCA_010110895.2 Picea sitchensis
CTCTCAGTTCGTTCATACCTGTAACATACACCCCTAGTATTAGTACAAATACCATAATTCATATTGAGTTTGAAAGTAGCCAACAATGGACATTTTAACATAGCTCTAACCCCACATTTAAAACCCTTGTCTTGTGAGGCACTATCAAAGAAATCCACTACCATATCCTAGTCAAGTATAGGAGGCCTATCAATCATACTAACCTTAGTAGATTATGAAATTTTTGTTTCTCCCAAGTCCTGTAGTATACTATTAGAAACTATGACCCTATTAGGATGCAGATCTTCAAAAATAACCAGATTCCTATGCTTCCAAACCTCTGAGAAAATAAAACAAGGGATTTCTTTCCAATTTTCCTCCCTCCTTATCTAGTTTTGTAAGAAATATACAATATGTCCTCCTTCCCAAGTACTCTCATGTTTTAAATCCTTTTGACTTGTAAGCCAAATGTCTTTTGTAAAACTACAATCCACAAAAATTATGACTCATTGTTTCCTCGTTGTTCCCACATAAAACACATCTACTAGGCCCCAAAATTCCTCTTTTGACCAAATTCTCCCAAGTAAGAATTTTTTGTTCAAGAATCAACCAAATAAAGAGTTTGACTTTTAAAGGTAACTACCATTTCTAGAAAGATGGTTCTTCCACCACATTCTCCAACAATTAGACTTCATAGGCTTGTTTTGCATTTACCTGGCCTCCTTTAGTGTCCCACTACGACAATAAGATATATTTTTCATTGCTTAACTCATATCATGAACCAACTAATCCCTTAACATAGTTATTCCATTCCTCCATTCCTCCTTTTGTTCTCCTTGCAATCCTAAAATATCATCCTTTTTCCAACTTGTATGACTTGCATCCTCCAAATCAAAAGTTCCAACTTCAACAAGGAATTCTATACCTTGTGCCTTTAGTGCAAAAATAAGATTCCTTGACAATTTAAAATAAGTGTGAGACCTGACCATTGGATCAGTTCCAATTCTAATATCCCTCCCATTTCTAGATTTCCATACCATCTAATCAGTTATAATGGTTATGGAAGAGGTGAGTGCTCTCCAAATTTTTGAAATACCAGTCCATAATTTTTGAAACCTACACTGACATATCCATAATATCTAGAGGACATAATAAAAATATGATACATACCTAAATGGTGATTTTTCAATTTAGAAATCGAACATGCAACAAAAAATTTGAGGTGGTGCTCAAAATCATGCCTCATACATCACGAATAAAAATGTTGGTGTAAATTTGCAACTATATTTGATGTGACAAAATGCCCAAACAACTTGAAGAAATGAGATTACCAAATCAACAAATCCCTAGGTTCACTTCCAAGTGATATCATCATATCACATCAATACAAAATATCTTTATTCATATGAAAATCGACCAAATTAATAGTAAGTCTTGTGTATGTAGTGTGGCATCCTTATTGAATGGTTTCATAAACTTTCAAAAAATTTATGTGTGTATTGTAGAACTCTTGCTAGTAGTATATATCACACATTTTTGTGCTAATAACCACTACTAATCCTATTGGTGGTCGACTCTAATAGTAGTCTACATTTTTATCTATTCAATGTAAATGTTTGATAACCAATAGGAATTTCTATAACAAATTCCATTTCATATGTAGTATGTAGTCAAGTTTTATCTAGGTTTATAGTGGCTTATGGTTAGATTGAATTACAATTTATTTTCACTATACATAGTGTCTCCAATAGTGAACTACTTAAGCAATGGAACACATCTCTCTATTATAACTTCAAAAGTTGTGGATTGCGTCATTGAATGTCTCTAAGTAAAACATAATGGAATAAGATTGTTGTGTCAAAAAAATACCTATCCCATAGTCATATGCATCATCTTCTATATCAAAAGGATGAGAAACATATAGTAATGTAAGAATAGGTGGAGTGCATAGCTTCAACATCTTCACTTCCTCAAAAACATGTTGTTTCACCTTGGCCTAGATGATCAAGCATTGTTTCCTCAAATTCCCAAGTGTGAGAATCTTGGAATAAATAATCTATAGAAATTAATCAGTCCCCCAAAAAATCTATAGAAATACAGAATCTAGACGTAGGAAACTTGAAACAATCATGATCACAAATTGCATTTTGCTTGCAAAACAATCATGATCACAAATTGCATTTTGCTTGAAGTTGGTGACAGAGGAATGTATACATTTACTGTTCAACTGACTTTCACATCAGGCCTTGGTTCAAATGAATACTTCTATGAGTTCATGAGTTCCAAGCAAAATATCCAAAAACACTGCTTGGAAGCCAACTCCATGAGTTTTCAGTTAAACTGTAAACAACCATTTTCATACTTGTACTGCCTTTGAAACACACACAAACCCCTACACCTTCAAACATAAAAGACTGCTCTTGAGGCCAAATCCTCCATACATCCTCACGAATCAAAGTAGGCATCCTTGCAATTTCCAACCACGATATGCGGATCTGGGAGTCCACCTTCACCTTCAGAAGCTCCCAGATATGTACCTCGTTTAAAATCTTCGTCTCGTCTTCCAGGAAACCAGCTGATCGAACATATTTCCATTAAATGGAGTAAAGAGGGAACTGTCGTTTTGCAGGCTGAAACCAACAATGTCATTGCGTCCCGACAAGGTGGCCCTACAATTCAAGTATCCGTCACTGAAACATACCTTGCGGTGGTCCAAGATTACTGACACCTTCTCAGGAACATACCTTGCGGTGGTCCGCAGACTGCAACCACTTTGTAAGTCTGTCGATTAACGTCACACTCCCCTACCACTATGCCTTTTGCGAGCATGACCGCCATGGATGACGGTACCGACCTTGCTGTGAGAGGATTGCAGACAATTAGGTCATTCTGGCAGAACTGCATCTCGACAAACAACAAGCCTGCGACTGATCCTGATCCTGATCCTGATCCTGATCCTAATCCTGAGCTTGTAGCCACCCACCAATTCCAACTGGCTCACATACAAATTTCATCTTGAAAGTTTCATTTTTTTTCTCTTGGTAGTTTTTTTTCTAGCTTTTTGGGTCCTAAACTTCATTGGTTGTTTTGAGGCCCCAAACAATGTTTTTTGGGCTCGCCATAGTCACGTTGTAAATAAAGTCAGAGGGTTATGAAAACATGCATATTACTCGCATAGAAATTTCCAATGGGCTATCATGTGCCTAAAATAGATATTATATGCAAAAGTTACGACATCGAGAAGTTAATGTACCAACTTACCCCATCGGGGCCCACATGACTTTTGGTGCTTCATCTCCTAGGATTAGGTTTTTGGATTTATATGGTTTTCTCATTACTTCTTTATGCTAAAAAAGACGTGGAGGCCTCATTGCGATGTGCTTAGACGAATTTGAGTAACCTCCACATCTCTTCTTAGAGATTAGCTACCACCATTCGAGCAAGATTGTTCATTATGTATTTTTACAGTTTCAACATATTTCTTTATTGAATATAACTCAAGTTTTATTGTATTTATGTTATTGTTCACTATATCTCTGTGCTAATATTATATATATGTATTTCATTTAGTTCCACTCATAATTATGGATTAGTGGTATCAGAGCGGTTGACTACTTGTCATTCTTAATGCATGCCCTCGACCAGGTCAGGGTATAGAGAGTTGGGTCTCGATATTCCTTCTCTTAGTGAAAACTACACTCACACGACCAAACAACCTTCCATGGAGGGGGGAAAGAAAGACGATGGGACATGAGATCCTTTCAAAATGTTGTTTGAGGAAGACCTCGAGAAACAAGTGAATGAGACGATGGATAACTTTGAACAAATCCTTTGAAAACTACCAACAAGGGATGTATCTTCCTCAAGCGAAGGCCCTGCCCGCTTCAAGGTAGAAATCAATTTTTATATTCCTATATCTGAAGGTTAGATAGATGAAGATGTTGTAGACAAATGGTTGAATCTTCTAGAAGGGTATATTTTTGTCCATAACTTTTCAGATAGAGAAAATATTACATTTGTGCTCCTTAAGGTCGTTCCCCATGTCAAAGATTGGTGGGAGACATTCTATGAGAAAAAGAAAATAAAGGAATCTCCATTATTTGCAGTTGCACCCACCATGGGTTATTTCAGGGATGTTATTAAGGAACAATACTACCCTGTTCGAAGTCATGACAACTTATATACAAAATGTACCACACTGCAGCAGGAAAGGGACCAAAAAGTGTTAGAGTTCACAATTGGCTTCAATACCTTGCACACCAAGCTAGATATCAGAGAAACTGAGCGACATATGGTTCTCAAGTACCACGAGGGTTTGCATAGATACATCTAGACAAAAATGTATTTTGTGGACATATCATCCTTGGGCGCGACCTATCGATATGTTCTCAAAATCGAGCAGAAACTTGAACAAAAGACACAAAAATTTGGGTCTCGGAGCCCCTCACAACAGAAGGAGGGAAAGGGCAGCCCCAACCCAAAAAAAAAAGGGAAGATAAAGGATAGACAACCTCAGGACAACTAGTATAATCTACAAACAAAGAAGGACAATGAGAAGATGAAGAAAGACACTTGGAAGTGGTGTGAGTTCCATAATATCCATTGGCATAACATCATTGAATGCTACTCAAAGAAGTAATTGGTGGCTAAGGTGAAATCCTATGAATTAGATGTGGGTTTCAACTCTTAGATAGAACTAGAAAAAGGATACAAAACATTGATGCAGAACCCGGTGCCATTGTTTCTACCACCAAGATCCATACTGGTGAACCTGATGAACCAGAGGAAGGAGAGAGCCTCTTTCATTCACAAATGGTGGTAAAGGGTACTCCGCTGCACTTCATTGTTAATAGCGGTAGCCAAAAGAACCTCATCTCAGTGGAGGTCATCAAGTAGTTGGCCTGCCAACAACACCGCACCCACAATTGTACACTATTAGACGGCTCCACCAAGGAAGTTGTATCCACATAAACCAAAAAATCCTTATATCTTACAACATCAAGCCTTTCAAAGATTACGTATTGTGTGATATATCCCCCCTGCAAGTTTGTGATTTTCTTTTGGGCCAACATTATTTATGGAAATGTCATGTTGTATATGAGTCTAGGCCTCACGATGTTATTATTACTTTGGACAAGAAATTATACGGGATACGCGAGGTAGTCCCACCTACTTCCATTTCCTTGATCTGTGCTAAGAAATGTAGGAAGGTCAACTCTCAAACTGGGAAGCTTGACTTCTTCATGATTTTCTCTCAAAATGAGCAAGAGGTCACAACCACATCCATGGCCTCCACGGTAGGTCCCTCCACATAGTAGAAGCAAGTGGATAAAGTCATGGAAGAATACAAATACATCTTCTCCTCACCCACTAGAGTACCTATGCACTGTGAGGTCAAGCATTCAATCCATCTGACCCCCAACACACTGCTACCCAATGGGCTAGTCTATCACCGCTGTAATGAACTTCAAATTTACCCCAAAAAAAAAATTCCTATGACATAATCCAATTTCGTCTAAGCTTAGAAATTAAGAGAAGGTAAGATTCATTTCTACCCATAAGGACATTATTACGCCAGCCTAGTTTACCGCGGACCGAAAATCTTATGTGGAAACCTCTTCCAAAATTCTACCACTTCCCTTAACTCTCAGACCACTCCAATGTGATTACATGTAATCTGCCAATACTTAGTCAAATCCCGAAAGCACTGGGACCGAAATCAGAACTGAACAATTGGTTCAATTCAGGGAAAAGGAGGTGAGGATTTTTCCAAAGTCCGGAAAGGCGAATTGTCGATTTGCAGGAAACAAAATAGACCGTTGGAGCCTACATCCAGACAACCAAAGAAGAGTACGCAGGATAAAAGATATGAATCATCAAATCGAACGCAGGCGACTGATAGTCGTCAGATCTAGAAAAGGCACACAAGGTTTAACCTGGTGTCTGTAGGGGAGTGAGGACTCCCAAAATTCTGAAAGGGAGAAAGCCGAGATTTGATCACAACTGTTAAACGTCCCAAAAGGATCACAATCGTCCATCGAGGAAACACATGACTGTCGGTCGGCATTTCAGCACACGGGAAAACCAAGGGGCAAGACCCCTTGTTCTTGCAGGTCGCAAAATTTCGGTAGTTGAAATCCCGACGTGCTTTGTGGAGTTAGCCCCAGGTCATAGGGTGTGGTCGTAAGAATGGGGACTAAAGGAGGAGTCGACATTCATTAAGTCCCTTTCGGTAGTTTCGAACCCAAGAGCTCGAAGAACCAAAAATCATGCCCACAGAAGTTGCGAAATCCCGAATTGCGAAACCCCCAAATTCTGAAATTTTACTAAGGTTTAGTTAGAAGGTTAATCTCTACCATATTTCCGAATTTGTTGTCTGTACATTCTAAGTTTTTAAGCATTGCATGGAATCTAGTCATTTGCAAAGATCCACATCTTTTGAATCACATCTCAACAAAATAAAAGGGCTCTAGGATATTAAGTTGTTATACAAGTATCCAACAATATTCAAAATATATTCCTATAATCCTATTAAATTCGTCTCCTGGTCATACATCGATACCTTAGTAATGTTACTACTTGTACAAATTATTACAAAAATAAACGAATACTCAGTCATTGTCGCTCCTATTTATACATTGGCATTTCTTAGATCATTATCGTCATCTAAGGGAAACAAAAGGAGTCTGAGATTATCAAGGTAATCAGTTCTGCACAATTAATTATGCTTTTAAATGCAAGGATGATATTTCGGCATTCGAGACTTACTTATTACATAAGCGCAGAGTTCCTTTTCTCTGCTGAACCCCGAAACCCCGAAGTGCTAGGCCTCAGACCTTTCGCATTTTGCAAATTGGTGTTTCGTGTTTCACTTTGTTTGAGCGTCAGGTATTCGTAAACCCCGACATCCCGAACCCCGAGACCTCGAAATGTCGGGCCTGTAGTCTCTTCGCAAATTGCGGTTCGACATTTCTTGTTTCATTTTTTGTGTTCGGCGTTTGTAATCATCGAAAACCCGATTGACCTCTGCTTTTCATACCATTTTGTTCTCTACTGTCTATGCCATTAATCCATAGTCTAAGTTATTTTATCGGTAAAGGTACTGAATGAAAGTCTCTGAACCCTTATACTTATGGAGCACTACAGTTGCCAAATCTAAAAGGGATCATTCAAATTCGATTCCCTTAGACTCTTATTGGGTTTGGAAGAAGGGGAAAAAAATTCCCAAAAGTAATTGGGGATTTGGTCCCGGTGGTTACAGTATAACTTATGTAGAAATTTCTTCTACAGGACTGTCCCATTCGTTAGGGTAAAAGAAAATATTTGATAACCGATTTCTTCTCGGGTCTCGTTATGTCCTCAAATTTTAAATGCTAGGGTTATTGCCTTGAAGACAGGTCCTGTCTTCAAATGATAGAAGTTGGATCGACTTCCGCTAGATGTAAATACTAACTCCTTTTATCTCATTTTGGCATTCCTTAAAACTTATTGCCAAAGTGGTTTACATCTACCATAGTGATTATTTAGATTGAATATAAGGGTCCGAGTAAAGTTCTGATTCTATGTTTTCCTTCCAGAATAATATATGTATATATTTTTGTACTTTCTTCATTGTTTAGGCCAAAGGGCTAGTAGGATTTTTAAAATCACGTGTTGCATACACAGAGATGTAAGTGCTTAATCTATACCATTCACATAAGTTTCTCATGTATATTCTGGAGTAATTATCTTCGAATTTTACCTCTGCATGATCTTATAACAGAACAATGACTTACTTATATTACAGTAGTAGATATGAGGAGTTCCAGACTCTCCCATTACAGCAGGTAGACATAATCATTCACATAGTTACATTACAACAAACATATATAATCAGTCACACAGTTACATTACAGTAAATAGATATAATCATATACATAGAGAAGGAAAGGTTTACATATATAGAACAGTTCACAGAAAGACAAAGGGAACAACCATATTCCTCCCAACCGTAGAACAAGGCAGCCAAAACCACTTGCCCGATTCACCCCCTAGCCTGACCATGAATCCATGAGGGCGAACTTGGAAACTCCTTTTCTGCAATATCCTGAAATTCTAGTAGTTATCCTCTTGTGTCACACTTACTCAACAGTGCTCATAATAGCAAGGAGAGTCCGTTGACTCTTTCCCAACATACTTGGTAGCATCCTACCTCCTCGCATATGCTATTTAACATTTTTTTCCCAGGTCTTTTTCCCTCCTTTGGGGATTTTCGTAGATTTCTAAATACCTAATTTTCAGGGGCCACCAATGGCCACATATCTGATTTTCCACTTGTAATAATCAGCCCATAGGTAGTTCCAACATGTTCCCCACTCATGAAGTCATGGTCAGCTGATTTTAACATGCCTATTCCATTTGTCCTCCTGCAATTAATATAAATATTTTGTTTTTATACAAGTGTCATAGTCAATTAGTTAGTTGAGTCCAAACAGATCTCTTCCCAACAGTCACAATAATTAATTACAAATATCAAATTCGAAATTCGGAATTGCTGAAAATGGCAAAAATTCCCCAAATTCGAATTTACTAAAAATGGAAATAATATTGCCAACAATTTTTAAATTTCAAAAAATATTTTAATTTTTGGGGATGTCACATCCTTTCCCCCTTCAGTAAAACACTGTCCTTAGTGTTCATTCCTTTCCTGGAACATGATTGGATGACATTTCCGCAAATATCCCTCCAATTCCCAAGTGGCCTCCTCAGGACTAAAGTGCTTCCATCGCACCTTTAGCTAAGCGACGACTCTGTTCCGAAGTGCTATTTCTCTCCGGTCCAAAATACGTAGGGGTTCCACCTGGAACTCTCCTTTGGGTTCCGCCTACACCAAGTTCCAATCGATCATATGATTAGGGTCATGAATATACATTTTTTTACAAAGAAACATGAAATACATTATGAACTCTTAGATTAGCTGGAAGTGCAAGTTGATGTGTTACAGGTCCAATTCGAGCTAGTATCTCGAAGGGACCACAAAACCTAGGTGCCGAATTGGCACAGTTCCCTAGCTTCAATGAGCTCTTTCAGGCTTTGACCTTCAAATAAACAAGGTCTCCCACTTGAAATTCCAAGTGTCTTCTTTTCTGATCTGCATAGCTCTTCTGTGTGTCCTGTGTTTCTTTCAAGTTCTATTGTATCTTCTTTACCATGTTCTCCATTTCTTGGAGCATCTCTTGTACAACCATGAGCTTGTCAGCTGGGTTATCCCAGGTAATTGGAGTCGTACATTCTCTATCATACATTATTTCAATGGGGCTCAACTTAGCCAAAGTTTGGTACCCATTGTTATATGCAAATTCTACCAAGTGTAGGTAGTCTTCCCACTTGTTCGGTTTTGTTCTTACATACATGTAGAGCATATCCTCTATGATTTAGCCCTACCAAAAATTCCTTAAAAAAAATGGATGTGAATTTTATGTCTCTATCTGAAATCACCATTTTAGGAATACCATGCAGTCTAAAATTTCTTTCATGAATATTTCAGCAATGTTTCTAGCTTTAAAAGTAGACTTTATAGGAATAAAGTGTGCAGACTTATTGAGTTTATCGATTACAACCATGATAGAATCATTATGTATCTGCGTTTTAGGAAAACATGTTATAATGTTCAACGATATGGTCTCCCATTTCCATTCTGGTACTGGTAAAGGCAGTAATAGGCCGGCTAGATGCTGGCGTTCAACCTTAACCTGCTGATAATTCTAGGCACCTAGCCAACTACTCTGCTGTTCTGCCCTTCATATTAGGCCAGAAAGGTAGTTGTCTAAGTGATATTATTGTTTTCTGGTAACCTGGATGGCCCGAATACAACTTCTTATGCACTTCGTCCAAAACTATTTTGAAATTTTGCCATCATCTTAGTGTAATTTCCATCGTTAATACCTGTTGTCCTTATTCTTTGTTCTAGATCGCTTTCTGCCCTGCTGATATTTATCTCAAATAACCCATGGACTCTTCTGCTTAAAGCATCTGCTACTTTATTTTTATTACCCTTGATATGTTTAACCTCGAAGTCAAATTCTCTCATGTTCTTTTAATTTCCAGGACTCGTAACAAATCACATGCCCTTCCTGAGTTAGAACACCATCTAGTCCCTCTTTACTTGTATCAACACATACTGTGGAGTCTTTATCTGGGTCTGCTACCTTCAAAATGGGTGTCGATGTCAATAATTCTTTCAGCTTGTTAAGACTGTCTTGACACCTTTGTGACCAGTTAAAATTGGTCCCTTTCTTTTGTAATGACATGATAGGGTAGGATATCTTGGAGAACCCTTCTATAAATCTATGATAATATCTGGTGATTCCCATGAATGACCGGATATATGCCACATCCTTAGGTACTGGCCATTCCATGATGGATTTTATCTTTTGCGTATAGTTTTGTGTTTCCTCAACATTTGCAGAACTATCCTTAAGTGTTCATCATGTTCTTCCTTCGTTTTTGAATAGACCAGAATATCGTCGATAAATACTACCACGAACTTTCCTAAGTACTGACTGAAAATGTTGTTCATCAAGCACATAAATGTGGTTGGTGCGTTAGTGAGTTCGAAAGGTATGACTACAAATCGTAGTGTCTGCATCTTGTTCGAAAAACTATTTTGTTTATGTCCTCGTCCTTTATCCTAACTTGGTAATAACTGGATTGTAAATCCAATTTTGAAAAGATCTTGGCCCCACCAACTTAATTGAACAGATCATTTATCCTTGGTAAGGGGTATTTGTTCTTAATGGTCATTTTATTCAGTTGTCTATAATCGATACATAGTCTTAGAGTAGCGTCTTTTTTTTTCACAAAGAGGACTGGTGCTCCCCATGGCAGGACACTCAGTCTGATATACTCTTTGTCAACAATTCCTGTAATTGTATTTTTAATTCCGTTAGTTTGGTAGACTCATTCGGTAGGGTGATTTTGAGATAGGGGCTGATATGGGTGGTACGTCTATGGAGAAATCTATTTCCCTTCTAGGAGGTAATTTTGGTATCTCATCCACAAACATGTCTCTGAATTCATGTAGGAGAACAAGGTCTTCTAACTTGGCTTATCTCCTTTTGCTAAAAGATTCATCACTTGGATGGCATAAACTTGACATCCCTTTCTAATACACTTCTTGAGTTGCATCGCTAAAACTTGTCTGTCTGATATAGGGTTTGGTATGCCTTGGGTTATTTTAACAGTTCCAAACTTATCTTTATAGCTAAGTAGCTTTGTATAACAGTGTCTTCATGGGGAAGTACTTTAGCATGCAAATTCCATATTGCACATCTATCACTATCTGTGATGGCCTCAATCTCGAATTAGCTTCAACTTGTCAATAATCATTTTTTTAAGGGAAATAGACATGCATTTCTGACATGCATTCCAGATTATGCATCCACACATGTTCTAGGTCTCCGCTAACTTACATCCATGATGTTCTTAGCTATACTCGTAATCGTAATCTTATGTGTAGTTTCCATAGGTCTATTTCATATCCTACATACATCTTTATCTTAAAATCAGTCAACTCATGATTGGTTACAATCATTCTCATGTGATCCTCAAAGGCATAAACATTTTCCTCTTATAATGACAATAGAACATCCTTGCTCATTTACTCTTTCCTCTAATTATATTCGTATTTCCTAAGGAAATGGAATACATTCCTCTCAGGCTATTGTTTGGAACTGAACTTTCTTGACTCCCCAGAATGGAGTTAGCTATGCATCCATAGTACTCATTTAATCTTGGCAAGTGCAGTGCTTGCCTCACGTTTCACTCATCAAGGAAATCATATTGAGCTTTTAGTATACTTGTACTCTTACATCATACATGTGCATTACTTACACATTAATATCATTCATACCTAACTGGTATTAGTATCAGGCTTCATATCAAGAAGCTTCATAATGCATTAAATCCATGCACTCAAGCATACACACACAATTAAGTATTTCATCTTACTAGCTTAGTTTTATCCTTAGTGTTCTTTAGTTAGAGATTAAAGTTACTTACATGACCAATCTTGCTATCATAACTCATACTGATGTTTCCTTCTCTTATGGAAATAACCAACCAGGGTCACTTTCCTTTTTATACCATAACAGCTGGCAAGAAAACATTTTTTCCCCAACCTCCTTGGAACATTACCCAACTTATAAATACGTTATGGGCAATTCTAACCATGCGCAAGGTAATAGAGTCAACCAACCTAGCTTCCAATTATATCTATATGGCTCCCATCAACCACTGGATGTCAATCTGACCCATTGGGATTCTAGAAGTGCCCTGACACTCCCTTTACCACATTCAAGGTCAACATTTAATCAATCATTTTATCTTAGCTTTAGAAATAATGTCTAATACCATTTGGATGACTCACCAAGTATCCTAGTTCGGAATCTAGCATATCTTTAGGTCAAGATCGATCTTGACCATTATATCTAGAGTTTTTTCCTTATGTTCAGTTCAGTCAGGGATAGAGGCCATCATCCTCCTCCCACAAGAACTCTGGCAGATTAGTTTTCCTATCCACCAAGCAAGGGAGGATGATGTGATTTCTCACTCAATCACTCTATAATTCTACAGCTCCGTTTATCAGCTTGATTAGAAAAACCCTGTCTAGCAATTCTTGTACCCAGAAACAAAATTTGATTCTAAGTCCACTTGAAACCCGAGAGTGACGCATGCTCTCCTTTTTCAGGGAATGGTCACCAAAATCATTGCTTTGTTTATGAGGGGTTATACACCTATACTAGATTTAACCCTTCATCAAAGCAATAATCATTACTTCTACAGATCCTTTCCATTCATTCACATTTCTATTTTAGTTTAAAGATTAGTTTCCTTTAGCATAATCCCACTCCCGTAGGATCAACTATCATTTCCCAAAGGAATGGTATGCTTCCTTAAATTACTTCAATAACATTTTCATATGACTCCCACATGAGCCCAAGTAGGCCAAGTGTTGTAACCATGCTCTGATACCATATGTAATGAACCTCAAATTTACCCCCCAAAAACAATTCCTATGACATAATCCAATTTCGTTTAAGCTTAGAAATTAAGAGAAGGTAAGATTCATTTCTGCTCATAAGGACATTATTACACTAGTCTAGTTTACTGCGGACCGAAAAGATTATGTGGAAACCTCTTCCAAAATTCTATCACTTCCCTTAACTCTCAGACCACTCCAATGTGCTTACATGTAATCGACCAATACTTAGTAAAATCCTGAAAGCATCGGGACCGAAATCAGAACTGAACCATTGGTTCAATTCGGGGAAATGGAGGTGAGGATTTTCCCAAAGTCCGGAAAGGTGAATTGTCGATTAGCAGGAAAAAAAATGGACTGTTGGAGCCTACGTCCAGAAAACTAGAGAAGAGTACGCAGGATAAAATATTTGAACCGTCAGATCAAACGCAGGGGACTGATAGCCATCAGATCCAGAAAAGGCACACAAGGTTTAACCTGGTGTCTGTAGGGGAGTGAAGACTCTCCAAAAATTTTGAAAGGGAGAAAGTTGAGATTTGATCACAAACATTAAACCTCCTGAAAGGATTGCAGTTGTCCATCAGGGAAACACATGACTGTTGGTCGGCATTTCGACACTCGGGAAAAACAAGGGGCAAGGCACCTCGTTCTCGCAAGTCGTGAAATTTCGGTACCTGAAATCCCGATGTTCTTTGTGGAGTCAACCCCAGGTCATAGCGCGTGGTCGCAAGAATGGGGACTAAAGGAGGAGCCAAAATTTCTTAAGTCCCTTTCGGCATTTTGGAACCCGGGAGTTCGAAGAACCAAAAATCATGGCCGCTGTAATTGCGAAATCCTAAATTGTGAAACCCTAAAATTCTGAAATTTTACTAAGGTTTAGTTAGAAGGTTAATATCTACCGTATTTCCGAATTTGTTGTTTGTACAGTCTAACTTTTTAAGCATTGCATGGAATCTAGTCATTTCCAAAGATCTACATCTTTTGAATCACATCTCAACAAAAGAAAAGGGCTCTAGGATATTAAGTTGTTATACAGGTATCCAACAATATTCAAAATATATGCCTATAATCCTATTAAATTCGTGTCCTAGTCATACATCGATACCTTAGTAATGTTACTACTTGTATATCTTATTACATAAATAAATGAATACTCAGTCATTGTCGCTCCTATTTATACATCGACATTTCTTAGATCATTATGGTCATCTAAGGGAAACAAAAGGAGTCTGATATTATCAAGGTAATCAGTTCTGCACAATTAATTATGCTTTTAAATGCAAGGATGATATTTTGGCATTCAGGACTTACTTATTACATAAGCGCAGAGTTCCTTTGCTCTGCTAAACCCCGAAATCCCGAACCCCGAAACCCGGAAGTGCTAGGCCCCAGACCTTTTGCATTTCACAAATTGGCATTTCGTGTTTCACTTTGTTTGAGCATCAGGTATTCATAAACCCTGACATCCCGAACCCCGAGACCTCGAAATGTCGGGCTCGCAGTCTCTTCGCAAATTGCGATTCGACATTTCTTGTTTCATTTTTTGTGTTCATCGTTTGTAATCACCGAAAACCTGATTGACCTCTACTTTTCATACCATTTTGTTCTCTACTGTCTATGCCATTAATCCATAGTCTAAGTTATTTTATCGATAAAGGTACTAAATGAAAGTCTCCGAACCCTTATACATACGGAGCATTGCAGTTGCTAAATCTAAAAGGGATCATTCAAATTTGATTCCCTCAGACTCTTATCGGGTTTGGAAGAAGGGGAAAAAAATTCCCAAAAGTAATTGGGGATTTGGTCCCGGTGGTTACAGTATAACTTGTGCAGAAATTTCTTCTATAGGATTGTCCCGTTCATTACGGTAAAAGAAAATATTCGATAACCGATTTCTGCTTGGGTCTCGTTATGTCCTAAAATTTTAAATGCTAGGGTTATTGCCTTGAATATAGGTCATGTATTCAAATGATAGAAGTTGGATCGACTTCCGCTAGATCTAAATACTAACTCCTTTTATCTCATTTCGGCATTCCTTAAAACTTATTGCCAAAGTGGTTTACATATGCCATAGCGATTATTTAGATTGAATATAAGGGTTTGAGTAAAGTTCTGATTCTATGTTTTCCTTCCATAATAATATATGTATATATTTTTGTACTTTCTTCATTGTTTAGGCCAAAGGGCTAGTAGGAGTTTTAAAATGGCATGTTGCATACACAGAGCTGTAAGTGCTTAATCTATATCGTTCACGGAAGTTTCTCATGTATATTCTGGAGTAATTATCTTCAAATTTTACCTCTGCATGATCTTATAATAGAAAAATGACTTACTTATATTACGGTAGTAGATATGAGGAGTTCCATACTCTCCATTACAGTAGGTAGACATAATCATTCACATAGTTACATTACAACAAACATATATAATCATTCACACAATTACATTACAACAAATAGATATAATCATATATACAGAGAAGGAAAGGTTTACATATCTGGAACAATTTGCGGAAAGACAAAGGGAACAACCACGTTCCTCCCAACCGTAGAACAGGGCAGCCAAAACCACTGGCCTGATTCACCCCCTAGCCTGACCATGAATCCATGAGGGCAAACTTGGAAACTCCTCCTCTGCAATGTCCTGCAATTCCAACAATTATCCTCTTGCCTCACACTTACTCAAAAGTGCTCATAACAGCAAGGAGAGTCCGAAGACTCTTTCCGATCATACTTGGTAGCGTGCTGCCTCCTCGCATATGCTATTTAACAATTTTTGCCCAGGTCTTTTTCCCTCCTTTGGGGATTTTCGCATCTTTCTAAATCCCTGATTTTCAGGGGCTGCCAATGGCCACATCTCTGATTTTCCACTCGTAATAATCATCCCATAGGTAGTTCCAACATGTTCCCCACTCATGGAGTAATGGTCAGCTGATTTTAACATGGCTGTTCCATTTTCCCTCCTGCAATTAATATAAATATTTTTTTTTTATACAAGTGTCATAGTGAAATAGTTAGTTGAGTCCAACAAGATCTCTGGCCAATAGTCACAATAATTAATTACAAATATCAAATTTGAAATTCGAAATTGCCAAAAATGGGAAAAATTCCCCAAATTCAAATTTACTAAAAATGGAAATAATATTTCCAGCAATTTTTAAATTTCAATTTTTTATTTTATTTCTGGGGATGTCACAACCGCTCTCTATTATAAAATGAGGAAATCAAGCACCATATCTAAGAGATGCTAAAAATGGGGGATGTTGGCCCTTGACGAAGTTTTGAGATATTCTTGGTCAAGTTTGACCTATCTAGGGACTTCGACAGCCTGTCGAAGGAGGAGCGCAAGACGAAGCAGAGATCATGGGATATCGGCCCCATTTTGGGTCCTTTTTGGGATTTGGAATGATGTAAAGGGTATGGGATGTTGACTCATCAGTTTACCCATGTTTAGGCCTAATTTGCATGTATAAATAGATGCTAAAGCAATGTAGTGGGTACAAATGGCTAAGTGCTAGATCTATGTGATTGAAGGATTGTAAGTGCTTTGTGCATACTATGTGAGACTTGTAGAGCTATGTGCAATGAATTATAAGAAGGCTCGCTGTTGTACCTTAGCTCAAAGAAGGAGGATATGGCGGAGTACGCACATATCTCTTGTCTTCTACGGAGTAGGATTTTGATGCTATGTGCCTGTAAGAAGCTTGACAAAGATAATAAAGAAGAAGAATTGGTGGACATAGCCCCAAGGTGGGGGTGAACCACGTAAATATTGTGTTGTTCTTATTTGTACGAAGTCTTGATGTGTTTATGTGTTTACCAGCTAAGTGTTTTGATATAGATAGATAGATTTGTTTATGCTTTGTGCTAATGATGTATATGGATGTTAGATCTGACCTACGTGAATGTGTTTAGTGCTTGAATCTTCTAGATCTAATCTACCTCTCTATGGTAAGTTCTTAGATACATCAAATCTGAGTGAATGATGCAATTCTATGTTTTATCTACGCAATAGATAGTGGTTAAATATTGATGAACTGTCGGTGCTAAGTGATCTATTAAGTATTACAATTGCAGAACTGTGTCCTAGGTAAGGTTGCACACACCTGAGTCCTACAACCACCCATGCCTCTACCTTGGGTGAGACTTCATCTTCTTCGCAGGTGTTGGCGAAAGGGCCAGTAGTTACGATTTTGTTGGTGCACTATTGTACCGTTGAAACCTAGGTCTGCCCTTGTGCCAACAGGGAATATCTGGCCAAGCTCATCACCTTGTGGAATCCCAATCATGCTTTTGTAGAAGAAATATAGGACTTGGTGACTCTACATCAATTACTAGGCCCTAAGTAAAATCACAGCTAGGAACCAGTACCCAATTCCCCGAATTGATGATCTCCTTGACCAACTCAAGGGGGCCAAATACTTCAGTAAGATTGATCTTAATTTCATCTACCACCAGGTCCCAATAGAGAAGACCGATGGATGGAAGACTGCCTTCAAGTCCAAATAAGGTCTTTTTTAATGGCTGGTGATTCCCTTTGGCTTGATGAATTCCCCAAAAATTTTCATGATGATGATGGATGATATATTATGCCCTTTCACCAATCATTTTGTGGAGGTGTATTTGGATGACATCCTCATATTCAACAAGAGTTGGGTAGAACACTTGCAACATATTCAATAGGTTCCCCACACTTTGCAATAGCACAAGCTATATGCAAATTTGGAAAAATGCTCATTGAACATGAACAAGGTTCAATACCTAGGCTACATTGTTGATGAGCATGGGGTGCACGTCATTCATGACTAACCAGGACCGACCACACTCACTGACCTTTGAAGTTTCTTAGGCCTTTCTAAATTCTATCGTAGGTTTGTGTTGGGATTCTCCCATATTGCATGGGCCCTTAGCCAATTGACTAGAGGTGGTGGTAAGAAAACGTTTGCGTGAGGCCTATAAAAAAAATGTTCGATGATTTGAAGCAGTGCTTGTGCTCACTCCTGGTTCTCTCATTACTCAACCTCCAAAAACATTTTGAGATCAAGATAAATGCTTGAGACTATGATGTGGGCATAGTTCTCAATCATCATGGACATATTGTGGCCTATCATAGTAATACAACATCAAATTCCATCCACAAGTAACCTAATTACGACAAAGAAATGTACTCCATTGTGAAAGCTTACCTCCAGTGGAGGCATTACATTCTCAGGAAAGAGACAATTATCCACATTGATCATAAGCCTCTGCAGTTCATGTGAACATAAGGAAAATTGCATAATGACCACCATCATAATTGGTTCACATACTTGCAACAATTTAATCTCAACATCTAGTATAAGACAAGAATCACCAACCACGATGTTTCTTTCCTCAGTCGACCTCCAGTTGCAATGCTCACCAGGATGTTCAACTCATGCAACCATGAGACCTCTCGATGGCCCCAAATCTATGAGAGCGATCCTGAATTTTCCAGTACCTAGCATATGTTGGGCGCAAACACAACTATCGCCATTTTTCATCTTTAGGATGGGTTGTTGTGCCATATTTTCCATCTCTACGTCCCATCAAGCAAGTGAGAGAACAATATTTTGGAAGCTCACTATAGTCGGGTGGCAGGAAAATTCGACGTAGAAACAATAGCGGAAGTGTTGCAACAACATTTCTATTGGTTGAAACTTCGACAAGATGTCAACAAGTATACTAGGTCCTACACTACCTGCGTTATTTCCAAACTGACCATTAAGAAACAAGGCATGTACACCCCTTTGCCTACTCCTGAAAATCCATGGGAATCCATCTTGATCAACTACATGTGAGGCCTTCCATCAACCAAGTGGGGAAACGACTATGATTTTATGGTGGTTGATCACTTTTCCAAAATGGTGATTCTGGCCACCTGAACGAGGAGCATCATAGTGGAGGCCACCGCCAAGCTCTTCTTCGAATGAGTGTGGCTAAATTTTCAGATACCACAAAATATCATCTTACATCACGACAGTCAGTTCCTCATCACATTATGGTGGAGCCTCTAGTCATTGGTGGACACCAAGCTCACCAAATCCACTTTCTTACACCCCCAGACCGATGGTCAAACTGATGTCGTCAACATGATGATTGTGTAGATCTTGCGTATGTACAATTCTAAGCATCCATGCACATGTGATGAGATTATTATCTATGTTTAACATAGTTACACCAAATCCATACATATCTCAACCGAGCACAACCTTTTTCAGGTGGGGTTGGGATTTTAACCATTGGGTCCCATGGACGTTTCACTACCTCTTAAGTCTATCAAGGTAGAACCGTCCCATACTCAGACTAAAGTCGAAAAATCCACTTGTATCATTGAACGAATACAACACATCCGCCAATAGGTTTATGATATTTTACAAAAGTCTAATTCCAAGTACAATTAGTTCCGTGATCAACACCGGGTGCCACACAAGTTTCAAGTGGGAGATACATTTTGGTTGCACTTCGAGAACGAACGCCTTATAGGACCCCATCAGAATATTCATCCACTCCACTATGGGCCTTACACCATCACTAAGGTTTTGGGTGACAATTATTTTTATCTCAACATTCCCCCCTTCCTTGGCTTGCACCCAATGTTTAATGCGGACCTACTTCAAGCATACATTCCACCATTATTGGAGACCTCAAAGGTGGTAGAGAAATTGACATTGAAAAATCCCAACCATGATTGCATGGAATAATAATCCACTAATCATATCATGGACACACAAGTCAAGGGAACTCACCAAATTGTTTTTAATCTCTATCATGTTGTCAAAGTATGGCATCTCCTGCATGAAGGCAAGTGGCTCACCCATGGCCAAATTCATAAGAAATTTCCTCATCTGATGCGGGAACTCAAAGAAATGGAGACCATTTCCTTTTAAGGGGGGAGGATCGATCCAGGTGGATATTGGTGGCCACCCACCTATTCCAACTATCTCACATACATCTTTCATCTTAGAAGTTTCGGTTTTTATCTTGGCGAGTTTTTTCTATCTTTTCGGGTCCTAAACTTCTCGGGTCATTTTGAGGCCCTAAACATCATTTTCTTGGCTCGCCATAATAATACCATAAACATAGTTAAAGTGTGATGGAAACATGTGTATTCCTTGGATTGAGCTTTCCAATGGGATATCATGCACCTAAAACAAAAATCAAACTTAAATGTTACGATCCCAAGAAGTTGATGTACCAACTTACCCTATCATGGCCCGCATGACTTTTAATGCTTCATCTCCTAGGGTTAGGTTTTTGGATGTCTAGGGTTTTCTCATTACTTATTAATGCTAAAAAATTCTTGGATGCCTCATTTTAATTTGGTAAGACAAATGCAATAGCCTCCATGTCTCTTCTCTGAGATTAGCTACCATTATTCGAGCAAGATTGTTCATTCTACATTTTTACAATTTCAACATATTTATTTATTGAACAGAAGTCAATTTTTACCATATATATGTTATTTTTCACTGTATATTTGTGATAATATTATAGATCTATACTTCATTTCGTTCCTCTCATAAATCTGGATCAAACACCTTCTCTATTACTAGAATAATTTTGCGATTAGATAAACAACCTTGCATATCTATGAAAATATTTATGAAAACGCAAGGGATTCAAGGATGTGAGGATAACATGCTACACACAACAATTTGTTTTAGAGGAAAACTAAAAATAAATTCAATCACCCAAGATATAGATGAGAATCTATGGTAATCTATGGTGCTAAAGGCCATGTAATGACTTGCTATGTGTTATATGTGTTATGATGTTGAAGGAGCTAAATTATAGAGAAAATCATAGTTTCACCAATAGAATTGAATGAGAAGTTGTGACCAATTATAGGTCCTAGTGCTAAGGTTACTATTTATACAAATAGACCATACATAGTTAACTTTAAAAGGGACACATCAATGTAGAGGTGGGCCATATCTATGATGGATTTTTCTTTTATATCGAAACTTCGTATAAATGTAATATCTTGGTTGAGATGGAACTCTCGGTGCTGAAGGAAGATGTATGGTTTTTTTTAAGGGGATATTGTTAGAATAAGATCGAATCTTAGCATCAAGGGTTAATTGAAATCATAAACATGTTGTAATATTTCCCACATAGAACCACATAGAGACTTGTATGATGGAACGCCATTTTCAATAAAACAAATATTGCATTCTACAGAATTGTGCATTTTTTTTTAAACACATGCAATTCCTTCAACCACTTTATTATTTTGTCATGAAAATTACACCTCTGCTAGCATATAGACATGTGTAAGTCTATTAATTTTCTTATTTAACCGTCATTTTATTTTAGGGTTAGAATTAGGTTTTAGTCTTTGATTTTCTGCAAAGTATAACCTTCAAATTTTTAAATTCCTTCAACCACTTCATTATTTTGCCATGCAAATTACACCTCTGCCATCATATAGACATGCATAAGTGTATTAATTTTCTTATTTAACTGTCATTTTATTTTAGGGTTAGAATTAGGTTTTAGTCTTTGATTTCCTGCAAAGTATAACATTCAAGTTTTTAGTTTATGTACAATATTACCTAGTAATTAGCCAATGTAGCTGGTAGGAGGGGGAAAATCAAATTTTTGTGTTTCCTTTCCATGTGGATGACCTATTAATGTTTCACATGGGCTAGTGGACTAGAAATTGCAATCAATCACATTTCCACCTTATTATTTTTTTTCAAGACTAGAAGTAATCTTGTAGTCAGAGTTTTTTCTTCACCTCTCACTTTTGAGTGATCTTGGTGACGTAGAGTGACTTCAAGATTAATTCACCTCTCTTGTAAATTCACAAAAAATATACGGATTAATTAGGAATATTAAAGACCCCATATGTGTGCATCTCTAATTTATTAATCTCTTTAAAAAAAAATTCATCCATAATATGAGAGTCTTTAGGATTGGAATACCTCATATAAGATAGTTCTAAAAGGACCACAATTGTCCACATATTTTTCTATAATCTAGTGATAGTTTCATTATTTCAACAATTTAATTTTGCAAGCTTGCAACAATACACTTACAACTTAATTAGGAAAAAGGTAAGGAACCCATGAAATCCACATGCCATATTGTTACTATTTTGTTCACAAATGTTGCAAAGTTGTCATTCTCACATCGCACATTACACTTAGACACTGATGAATTGGAATCTCTCCTCTCTAGAGTATGCTCTTCACCCTGCACCTAAAATTGATTTGGGAGAACAAAAAACGTTGAGGAGTTTTGAAAAGTCCTTCATCAGACCTATGATAAAAAAAACTAGTTCAAGACCCCATTTCCAAGCCCTTAAAAGAAAACCTAAATCAACTCACTAAAATCCTCCGCAAGGAGATCAAAAAATACTCTTTTAGAGTTGGATAGGATTTCAAGGATAGGAATCCACAAAATTCCCCATTATCACTACTCATTTAAAACATAGAAGTTGTATTGTGGAATTTAAAATCATCTATTACAACCGTGACAAATAAAATGAAGGGAGATACTTGTGAAGGGAAAAACATTAGTTCCAGTTGTTCTCGCAAGTTTGCTTGGGCCACCCACCTCTTGATAGACTATGTCCCGTGACTACATTTTGAGGCTAAGACTCCCCCACTCACACTTGAAAAATGTAGGCTAATAGTAAAAAGTTAGGATTTCCACAAAGGTGGTGTTTGTGGGATGCATTCTCACTTAAACCATATTTTGTTGGCTACTGAGAAAAGGTGGTGTTTGTGGGATGCATTTCACTTAAGTCCATATTTTGTTACACGAGTTAATAGACAAATCTCCGCTCAGGATATATATATATATATATATATATATATATATATATATATATATATATATATATATTGGGATGTCACAGTGGAGATGTCCTATAATGTAACTCACAATATTCTCAATAGTCAACAAAAATGTTTAAGCATATATATATATATATATTGAAATTTAAAAATTGCTATCGGAAATTTATTCCTGCTTAGGTAAATCTTAACTTGAATTTTTTTCCATTTGAAATTCCAAATTTTGAATTGGATAATTGTAATTAATTATTATGACTATTGGACAGAAATATGATTTGACCCAATCATTTTCATGACACTTGTGAAAACGCATATTTTATATTGATTGCGTGAGGACAAATGGAACAACCATGTTAAATTTAGTCGACACTCATGACTCCAGGAGTGGGGGAACATGTTGGAACTCTCTCGATTGATTATTACAAGTGTCCGACATTTGGCCATTGGCAGCCCCTGATAATAAGGGATTTAGAAAGCTGTGAAAATTCCCAAGGAGGGGAAAAGACCTAGGAAATTGATAAATAGAATATGTGAGGAGGGAGGACGCTACCAATTATGCTGGGAAAAGAGACTATTCATTTTCTTTCATCAAGAAGTAGGAAACACTATGCAAGTGTGAGGCAAGAGGAATCGACTGACATTGGAGGACATTACGGAGGAGGAGTTTTCCAAGCTCTCCCTCAAGTGATTCATTGTCAGGCTAGGGGGTGAATCAGCAAGTGATTTTGGTCGCCTCTATTTATAGTTGGGAGTGAACGGGTTGTTCCCTTTGTCTCCCATGGATTGGATTCAGATATGTTGATCTACACCTCTCTGTTTTGAATTTCTATGTTTGATTGATGTAATGTATCTATTGAGTGATTATATCTAATTGCAATAATGTAAACTATTTGAATGATCATATATCGCTCATTGCGGGAGGAACATATGAAGGAAATCTATATATATATATTTATAATACATCTACTGGAATGTTTACATCTGATTGTCAAATATATGTATTTGTTGCGGAAGATAAAATAATTTCGTGGATATAATCCATCTGTTGTCGCGAAGTTCGAAATAGACATCCCAACTCTAGAATTGTCCCTCCTATAAGTAAAATGCTAGACGAAAACACCTATAATTATATTTATATAAATAAATAATGAAAGGGGGAGATTAACGTGAATGGGGCAAATCCTTTCTATAGTCAAAGTCCCAAGAAACGAAACATAGATCCCATGGAACATCGGTATATAATTACCAGACTCTTATGGAAGTGGAATTTTTATTTATGATTATTATTCTAAACATTGTTGGTGTCTAATACATTGATTAAAAGAGACTCCAAGTGAATATATAATATAAATTACTTTATATAGAAAAGTGTTGTCCTATTGTACCCTTTATAGATTATATGCTAAGATAAACTCATAAGTTTAGATTTTCGTAATTCTGTTGGGTAAGCGGATATTCAATCCTTCTACACCTACCGGCTCACATAATGGAAGTAAGAACACCAGTAAAAGACACAAATCATAGAATTATGAAAATAATGTGAAATTCACGACAACAGTAGAGTATCCTTTTTCTTTGTGTTTGACATAATTATTACCTTAGATTTTAGCAGAAAAATATTGCATCTTCGAAGAATGAATATTGCATATGAAATTATTTTATAAAAATTTTTAAACCTCGTATATAAAAAGATGATTTCACAAAATGTTTAAAGGAAACCACTCTCTCTAATCTCCTAAGACCTGGACTAGTCAACACCTTTGTGACAGGAAATAACATATAGCTAAAACATTCCGTCATACAATATTAATTTTATAAGGAAAAAACAAAACTTGATTCATCTCGGATTGAAATAGGCAGTCCATCCATTTAATTGCAAGTTCGGGCTTGAAATATTTTTTTTTAAATAAAAAAGAGTAGTTCCTGCTATATTATAATATCTCAAAACTTTGACAAAATAAATAGAGTCATGGCTACAATCACCAAAATGCCGCCGTAACCGGTTACATATGGGAGGTAACCATCGCTAAACAGTAATACAACCATATAATAAAGAGACATCCGTCCTTCCCCGAGGAAACCAGACAGATGCTAAGGGTCCGAGCAAACTTAAAGCAAGCATACAAGAAACTAAAACCTATAAAACATAAGAACCTACAGACGGTCATACCAGCCTGCCAACCTCGCCGGAATGGCGGCAAAATTCGAGTGCGTTAGGGCACTTTTCGCCGATTGGAGCCCCGAGAACGATCGAAAACGATCCATATCGCTGGACCTACATGAGGAGGGCTCAAGTCCACCATGTGGCTACAGCTCAAACACCAAGGCCGTGTGTGCGTTCTTCAATCAGGAGAGGACCATGCGTTCGCCACCCAAGCCACTCACAGGAGGAGCAGCTCACCCACGCTCGCTAATGCCGCATCACCGCCTTCCGCGAGACCTCCTAATTACTCGCTCACCAACTCCCACCGTATCCCCGCCATGGGATTTCCTCAATTACGCTCGTCAAGAAGGTCATCTCCATAGTCGTGATACGCTTGGTGCCCTGTCTGCTAAGTGCCTCCATGGCGCTTTGAATCTCATCACGCGGTAAGTCCCCAGTCGACAAGTCCTCCTCCACGACACATGATGGAAACAACACCATGGTATCAGCCTCCTTCCCACTCTCGTTGGCAACGCCCGCTTTGGTGATGGAGTATAACGCCCCTCCCTCAACCCGCCCTCTTCCCCGATGACGCCAAGGCCAGAGCACTAAGCTCCTCCCTCCCAATCACCGGCTTTATGTGTCACTTGCGAACTCCTTCAGTCGAGGCTTCCATTCGATGCCCGACCACAGGTAATTGCCAATGCCAATCAAAACGATAATGAATCTGGAAAGCAACAGAGCCGTCGCATCACGTAATTGCCTTCGCCGGCCGTGGTTCAAAAAGAAAGAAGGTGAGCCTTTCTAGACACAGCCACCACCGGAGAATATTCTGAGGTAGTAGCGCGAAATAAATATGGCATAGCCGCATCAGAGCCTTTCTTCACCGCCGCTCCAAAGAAATACCATAAACCTAATTGCCAAAGCCCGCCCATCCATACCCGCGAATGAAACCGGTGGGGGTTAATGTCCGCGAGGAGGCGACTCCATCATATCCATCGCTATGGTCATTCAATTGTTAATGCGAATGTGGTGGAAGTACATCACCATTAAACCGTATCAAAGGCCCAGTGTCAACTCCATTATGTCACCCCCATCCTGGGTGCGCCTTCAGTTTGAATTATTACAAATGTAGGATAAATGAATTATACACTTAGCATGTACCACCTTATCAAGAATACAAAGCTAACAGTTGCAATGAAGCTACAGGAGTGAAACATCCAACAATTGTATTACCAGATGGTAAGAGATTCTAAATCATTTCATTATTTCCCTCAATTTCCAAAATAGAAAGTAATAAAAGATTCGATTGGGCCCTTCGGCCAAATCCTTAGTTTCCAACTCGACCCTCGTTTGGGCTGTAAAATCTAATGACATAATTAACACAACTTGAATAACCACTAGTATATAGAGTAACCCCTTTAGGGTTGAGTTGCCTAAGTCCTAGAGGAAGGTATATCAAAAACCGTTTACCTTTCTCATGGATGACAGCGGTAGTCTGCCTCGTAATTGCTTAACCGAAACCCTGTACAGATTTTAACACAGTCGTTATAATCCGTTCATTTCGAAAGAAAAGTTTTTGATAAAATGTAATTGACAACAGAAGTAAATACTTAACTCCGAGTGGAGAAACCCGACCTCCTCCCTGTTGCGGTTATCACGTATTCATCCAGACCAAAAGGGGAGGAGTCGATTCACCGATGGGTACCCTCAAGAAACAAAGGCCCATCATCAATAATGAGAACTGTAGAACAAAAGGACAAGATAAAAGATGTATTGAAGTACAATGTATATACATACGAGCCATATAATAAAACATACACCTAAGTTAAATCAAAATGGAAAAGGTACAAAACCTTTATCACATATAGTACATTACAAAGAAATTTAAAAGATTCATAGAAAAACAACACAACGACAAAACTCCAATATACGCGACCTCGTGCACCCCAGATTATAAATAAATGGCAACAAAGAAAATAAATTGAATATTCCTTTAGCCCCAATTACAGACCGAGTCTTACAAAAAAAAAATAGACGGTTAACCTGACTACTATCCATTCAGGAGACTCACAATCGACGAGACTCAACCTTAAGAACTCATAAAAGAGAGAGATTGGGAACAGTGGATGAGGAGGAAGAGACCCCATTCCCATGTATATATGAGTAAGATAAAAAACAAGGAACAAATAAGGCATCAGGGAAAACAACACAGGGAGGAACAAGGCTTATAAGGGCCTACTACTACTCGCACCAAAAAACGCCGCGATAAGAAAATTAAGAGAAACAAAATAAAACTCAGAATAAAGGGTGACCGTAAAACGTTTGTTGAGTGAAATGAAAGTTAAGACTGCCACTTACCAATAGCGTTGCAGTCAGAAAGAACTCCTTACCCAAACCTACGCAAAGGAAACAGATAGAAACATTAAGGTAACACTGAACCCTCGACAACCCAAGTTGAACAATGTGTAATGAGTGATTGCTATTGCCCTAAACCCAAACCCTCACGAAAGAAATAGAAAGAAACATTGTGGTGATACTAAACTCTCAGCAAGCCAGGTTGAACAGTGTAATGAGCGATGACTATTACCCTAATCCCAAAAAATAGGCACATTGAATGTAGTGGATATGACAGGAAGTGCACCATGTGCTCTGAGCAAGCTAGCATTGATCCGTCAGGATTTTTTCAAATGACTATGGTTGAGTTATTAATCAAGATGCATTAATCGATCATTGGGAAACTTTAACGAAAAGAGCGAGGGAATGAATTAGTACAGCCACAATATATATTTGCAAATCTTAAAAACAATGAAAATCAGCAAACCATAAAGCACAAGTTTGATAACGGAGTTAGACAACTTGCCTACGCCTTTTCTCCGTGAGGGAGGCTTCTTGATTTTTTTCAAAAGATTATTAGTACATATTTACAATGCCGAATGGATTTCAGACTGATATGGTCATGTTCGGGCTATGATCTTGTAGAATCTGTACACAACTGCACTGGGAACGGATGTCCCGGAGTTTCCTCGTGAACGTCTCCACAAAGATTCCTGGGCACTTTCAACAACTTCCCCAACCGGCTTTTGACTTGGCTTCCTCAAAGATTCTCAAGCCCTCCAAAGATGTCCCCTTGGCCTCAAAATGGTCTTTATAGTTGGGGAGTTAGTTGTCCATCTCCAACTTCCTCCACGAATTTAGGCTCTAAAATGCCCAATAACCCTTAAAAATGAGTTTAATTACATTAAAAATGAGTTAAACATTAATTAAAACTCCAAAAGTGGTTAAAAAAAAACCCACTTTATAACCATAAATTGGTTAAATTCAGGCTTATCCCCTTAGTATTGGGTGTGCGCTCCTTTGGCAAGGTTATATGGATTATATTAAGCGTTTAGCCCAAAGGTCTAAGCGCTGGCCCCTCTCCTTTTTTATGCGGATAAAACCATACAATATAACTAATACTATGGGTTTTATAACATAATAAAAAATGTGGCGCATTGGTTATAGGAGCGCTAGTATTGTGGAGGTCCGGGTCAAACCCTCGCCGACTTCAAAGTTTTGATGCAACCAAAGCCATTATCCAAAATAGGGTTAATGGCAAAATTTCTTCATTAGCCAATGTACTTTCCATTCAATAATAAAATGCCACGTGTCACCACCCTATTCGACCACCATCAGCCAACCAGAACTTTCCACGTCGGCTTCCATGGTGTACCATCATGCCACGTCACCGCCACGTGAGTCAAAAATGCATTTAGTCAATATTTTTTTCCTCATGGACTTTTCGGGTCGCACGCGTATATCTTCTTCATACGGACTCCGCTTGACATAAAAATTATACCATCGAAATCAGGAAGATGAGGCTGGACGCAATGGCATTAGTTTTGTAGAATTCTGAGCACTTTCATTTTTGAGCATTTTTCATGCCCCGCTCTCTTACGGACCGAGCTGGATCACACCTCCCATCAATAAGACCTTTTGGTCCCCAAAGGTTACTGACCAATCAAGTCAGATATTACCCGCTGTTTCCTTGTCTCTGAAAGTTGATTACATCAGGGGAAGCAAACACAATGAAGTTGAGACATCCACTTCCGGCAGAACCAAGTGACCGCTTTCTTCCTTCACGTGTTCTTCGTTTGGTTGTAATCCATTCTTCGCGGGTGCATGCAAAATCCTTTCCGTTCTTCTTTGGCTTAAGTCTTCGATTGAGCTTCCAAATGTTAGTCTTTTGATGTCCACTCTGCCGCGAAAACGCATAACGAAGTTTTTAAGCATCCGCACTCGCTAACCTTCTCTTTTTTCCATTGTGGACTTGAGCCTTTTACGCCGTATTTCCTCTTGACTATTATATCTGTAAAAGTTTGTCTCTTCCAACACTTGGCAACACAATGCTTAGGTGAATGAATACAAGCACATGGATAAAGTTTCCACAAGTTCCGCTTTACTTGATTATTCTTGTTATAATCAAAAAGAGAATTAATAAAAACATGACCATTATACCTTCCATACGATTCTTCACCTTCTTTGGAGATCACTTTGCATTCACTACCATAGTCCTAAAGTAGGAAGTGTTCCCAAGTAGTTCGAAGTTGGCCATTTCAGCACGCCTTGTTTCTAAGTTTTGGAACCCATCTTTGGAAGATCAAGGTCCCTCTTCATATATCCTTCAATCCTAAGTATCGAGGCCTTTTCCTCAACCTCAATAGTTTTTACAATGCCTTGACCTCGACGTCTAAGGCCCTTTACTTTTTTCATAACCCATCTTGATTAATATTCTCAAACCTACACCTTTTGTGTGTTTTTCAATTCACCAAAACCAACTTGATAGAGAATGAGGGAAATTTGCCGAAACCTTCACCGTGATACCTCGATATAAGTTGTCCGAAACATGTAGAAGGTAATCTCCTTCAATGCTTCTTTTCCTTTGTTGTTCTTTAGCTTTCTTGAACAATGTGTTTCGCTCCAAGTAGTCTTTATACAACACCTTCACCATATCGACCATTGCAAACACCGAATCTCAACTCTTCTCGTCTTGAGAAAGTCCATCTGTAGATGCTATTTTCCTCCTTGAGATGTGTTCTTCCCCTCGTTAATATCATAAAACTCGAACCAAACGCCAACTAGCTCTGGATACCACTTGATCCGCCGATTTTCAAATGACTATGGGTTGAGTTTTTTTCGCATAATAATTGATCATTGGGAAACTTTAATGAAAGAGTGAGAAAAGAAATGAATTATATATCCATTAACATATTTGCAAATCTTAAAAACAATGAAAATCAGCAAACCATAATGCACAAGTTTGATAACCCGAGTTCTATTACTGCCTAATTTTCTCCCGCCTTTCTCCGAGGGAGGTTTGATTTCTTTTCAAAAGATTATTAGTACACTTATTAAATGCTGCATTGGTTTCCTACTGATCCGGCCATGCCCGCGATCTCAGAATCTTTTCATACGTTCACGGGTGTCCTAAAACGGATGTCCCGAGTTCTCGTAAATCGCCCTGACAAAGATCTCTACCTCAACACCTTCCCTGCCTCAAACCGGATTTTGACTTGGCTTCCCCTCAACATCTCTCGGCCCAATGCTCTCCAAATATGTCCCCTTTGGCCTCAAAATGGCCTTCGTTAAATAGTGGGGAAGTTGGTTAACCATCTCCAACTTCCTCCACGAATTTATAGGCTCTAAAATGCCCAATAACCCTTAAAAATGAGTTAATTGGCGATAAAAAATGAGTTAACATTAATTAAACCCAAAAGTGGTTGGAAAACCCACTTTATGTTCACATAAATTGGTTAAATTCGCGCTTAGCCCCTTAGTCTTGGGCGCACACTTTTGGCAAGGTTATATGGACCTTATATATTAAGCTTTGCGCCCAAAGGGCTACCGGCGCTTCTCTTCCTTTATGCGCATAAATCCATACAATATAACTAATACTAAGGGTTTATAACATAATAAATAATGTAGCGCATTGGTTATAGGACTATTATGAAGGCACTTAGCATGGAGTCCGGTCGAAGCCCATCGGCCTCCAAATTTTTTTGATAAACGAACCAAAAGCCATTAGCCAAAATAGGGGTGCCACGTGGCACCTTTCCATTCGATAATAAAATGCCACGTGTCATCACCCTATTCGACCACCATCAGCCAACCAGAACTTTCCACGTCGGCTGCTAGGGTGTACCATCATGCCACGTCACTGCCACGTGTGAGTCGTACGGACTGCCCAGTCAGCATTGTTTTTGCCTGTTTGACTTTTCGGTCAGAACGCGATATCTTCTCCATACGGACTCTGTTTGACATAAAAATTATACCACCGGAATCGGGAAGACGAGGCAGACGCAATGGCATTGGTTTCATCAAATTCTGAGCACTTTCATTTTTGAGCATTTTTCATGCCCTGTCAAGCTTCTGAATCCGATTTCGGAGCAAGCATGCTTGGATTGAAGAAGGGTACAGAGTGACCCTCATCCCTAACTCACCTTCTTTAATGGTCGGTCAATGAAGTTTAGTCCTAGCTATCAAGGTTTCCAGTCACATTTATGAGGGTTGGCTCGGGCCTGTTCATAACCTTATTTGTATTTATTAACCTCTAGTTGATAGTAAACTAGCTAAGTGTTGGGCACAGTCTAGACAAGTCTAGTAAAGTTCGTTTAAACTGCCAGCTCAGGGCTCGTCTCCATTCTAGTATGTTAATGGACTACGTGGAGAAAGGAGACCTTCAATCAAAACAAAAAAAATAATGTGGAAGTTATCAATCCCGTGACATCCTTTTAAGCAACCCAAAACGTTAAATTCAACATTAAAACAACCAGTTCGATGTTTGCGCTATGGATTATAAAATCTATATCAGGTTATTGAAGTTGGGTCTACGTACGAATGGAGTCATGGTTTAAGGGGGGCTAGAAAACCTAAGCCCTAAGACTATGTCCATTCCCCTACCATTACAACGTTTAAAAACACTTAACCACCTACAAAGCACTAGCATGACTTAAGAAAGATTGAAGAGTGAACACCCGACTTTGGTTCTGTAGTTGTTGGGAATGAAAATTGAAACATAAGAATCTCAAGTACCTAGGAGGGATATATTTCCCCTCATTATAAATGTAACTCTTATAAGTTACAAATTATGGCCCCTTAGATTTTTTATTTTTTTTTATGGCGATTTTGGGGTTTATTACATATGGTATCAGTGCAAAAGTTACAACACTGGGCCTGAACAGGGCCACATTAGTTTCTTAGTATATATTTTGATTTATGTAAAAACTAATAAATCTTATGGTTACAAACATAAAGCCCTTTCTGTTTTTGTAAATTATGGCAGCTTAGGAGGGTGCAAAAATCAGGATGGAAGGAAATCCACAGCACGAACCTCTTGGAGATCCAAGACATAATAGTGATGGAAGCTCACCCATGGAGGTGTTGGAAACAATAAGGAATCTTATTGTTGAACTGCAGGTTTTCAAGGCTGATAATGAAAAATTGAAGAAAGCACAGCAGGAACAACAAGAAATAAATAAAGTCTTGCTGCGTATTATAGTAACCAAGAAAATCCCAAAAAACGATAACCATGATGAAGAGGTCAACAAAAGGGCCTCCAAGAATTCTGGTCCAGAAACAAAAAAAGGAGAGAGTTCGTTTGAAGGGACACCTTCAGCTGAAGAAAAAACTATACCAGACAGAAAAAGAAAACAAGTAGACCACCTTCAAGGAGAGTTTAAAAAGATTAAACCAACTACCTTTGATAGAGAATCCAGGACAGGAGAAGAAGCTGAGGCATGGTTGTTGGACATCAAAAAATACTTCCAAATCTACAACTATTCCAACAACATGAAGGTCAGAATGGCCATCTACAATCTGAAGGGGAAGGCCAACATTTGGTGGCAGGACCTGAAGATGGCCAAGGGCCTAAAGGAGAAACAATTGGAACGGTTTGACTTTAAGAAGTATTTCAAGAAACAATACCTTTCTGAAAACTATTATAAAAGGAAGACGAAAGAATTTTATGAGTTATGACTCGGACAGATGACGATGGAGGACCTTATAAATAAATTTTTGGAACTACTAAGGTTTGTACCATACATCTGGGAGGATAAGGTAAAAATCCATCGATTCTTAAGTTGTTTACCACAGTCCTATAGGGACAACATTGAGTTTGAAAACCCCAAATCCTTGAGTGAAGTATTCAGGAAGGCACGAATGTTCTATGACCAGTATAAACAATGGGTAGAGTTTCCCAAAGCCTGGAAGGATAAGAAACAAGATCGAATGAACTAGCGGAAGAAAGGAGACCAACCAACTCCTTATCATAATACAACAAAAAGTTTTTCAAGAAAGGATTTTCACTCCAATCATCCGAATATGCAAAGAAACATTAAACCAGTAAACTTGGGAATGAAGAAGTTTGGGGACAATGCCCGCGAGCCATTAAAGTGTTGGGAATGTGGAGAGCCTCATCTAAGAAGGAACTGTCCATGTTTAATTTCAACAAATAGAACTATTTTTCATAATTTGCAGGAAACCTCGACGGTGGGAGACGTGTGTAGAAGCCTTCATCGTATAAATGCAGCCATAGATGGCTGAAAAGCTAACCACCAGTCCTCAGTTGTAGAAATCGAAGGTAAAATCAATGACACTCGAATTTCTATTTTAATTGACCCTGGAGCTACGTTAAGTTATATCACTCCTGATGTAGTAGAGTCGAATAAACTTAAGAAACTGAAGCACGCAAAATCATGGCTGGTACAACTAGCAATAGGAACAAAAAGGAAATTAGTTGAATTTATTTCTGATTTTGAGTTCATCCTAGATGGTCAAAATATAAGAACAAATTTAAACATCCTACCACTAGGATCTTACTATATGATCATCGGGATGGATTGGTTGGAACAACACAAAGCAGTACTTGATTGTTATACACAGATACTTAACTATAAAGACGATGTTGGCACCACTGGAACAGCCAAAGGTATACCAAAACTTGTAGCAGTCAGACAAGTTTCAGCGATGCAACTCAAGAAATGTATGAGAAAAGGATGTCAAGTTTATGCCATCCATGTAACGAATTTGTTAGAGAAGGAAGATAAGCTAAAGTTAGAAGACTTTGTTGTCCTACATGATTTTAGAGACATGTTTGTGGATGAGATACCAGAACTACCTCCTAGAAGGGAGATAGACTTCTCCATAGATCTACTACCTGGTTCAGCCCCTATCTCAAAAGCACCTTACCGAATGAGTCTACCAGAACTGATAGAATTAAAATTACAATTACAGGAATTGTTGGACAAAGAGTATATCAGACCAAGTGTCTCACCATGGGGGGCACTAGTCCTCTTTGTGAAAAATAAAGATGATACTATAAGAATATGTATCGATTATAGACAACTGAACAAAATGACTATTAAGAACAAATACCCTTTACCAAGGATAAATGATCTGTTCGATCAAGTAGGAGGGGCCAAGATCTTTTCAAAATTGGATTTATGATCCGGTTATCATCAAGTTAGGATAAAGGACAAGGACATAAACAAAACAGCCTTTCGAACAAGATATGGACACTACGAATTTGTAGTCATACCTTTCGGAGTCACTAACGCACCAGCCATGTTTATGTGCCTAATGAACAGTATTTTCAGTCAGTACTTAGACAAGTTCATGGTAGTATTTATCGATGATATTTTGGTCTATTCTAAAATGGAGGAAGAACATGTTGAACACTTAAGAATAGTTCTGCAAACATTGAGGAAACACAAGCTGTACGCAAAATTTGACAAGTGCGACTTTTATCAAAAGGAAATACAACATCTAGGACATGTAATTTCAGCAGAAGGCATTGTCATAGACTCGGAGAAGATAAAATCCATTCTGGAATGGTCGGTACCTAAGGATGTAGCAGATATCCAGTCATTCATGGGAATCATCGGATATTACCGCATATTCAGAGAAGGGTTTTCCAATATAGCCTACCCTATCACATCATTACAAAAGAAAGGGACCAATTTTAACTGGTCAGAGAAGTGTCAAGACAGTTTTAACAAGCTGAAGGAATTATTGACAACTGCACCCATATTGAAGGTAGCAGACCCAGATAAAAGCTTCACCATATATGTCGATGCAAGCAAAGAAGGACTATGTGGTGTCCTAACTCAGGAAGGACACACTATATGTTATGAGTCCTGGAAATTAAAGGAACACGAGCAAAATTATGTCACTCATGACTTGGAATTGGCAGCAGTAATACATGCCTTAAAAAAGTGGCGACACTACATAATGGGAAGATTTTTTTTACTATTGATGGATAATAGCAGGGTGAAATATCTGTTTAGCCAACCAGATCTTAATGCAAGATAAGTAAGATGGCTATCCTTCTTGAGCGAATTCAACTTCAAGGTCAGACATATCAAGGGTAAGGAAAATAAAATAGCAGACGTTTTAAGTAGAAGAGTCCATGGGTTATTTGAGATAAATATCAGTGGGACAGAAAGTGATATGGAACAAAGAATAAGGATGATAGGTATTAACAACGGAAATTACACTAAGATAATGACCGAATTACAAAACAATATCGCTAAGTCTGACAAACCAGTTCTAAGCATCAATAAGAAGGGACTATTCAGATTTAAAAACAGACTTTACATACCAGATTTAGCAGAATTGAAATTAACAGTCTTGGATGAAGTGCATAAGAAACCGTATTCTGGCTATCTAGGTTACCAGAAAACAATAACAACACTTAGAAAACTATTTTTCTGGCCTAGGATGAAGGGAGAAATAGAAAAATACTTGGCTAGGTGCCAAGATTGTTAGCAGGTTAAGGCCAAACACTAGCATCCAATTGGCCTATGACAACCATTACCGGTGCCATAATGGAAATGGGAGACCATATCGCTGGACTTTGTAACAGGTTTGCCTAAAACTCAGAAACATAATGATTCTATCATGGTTGTAATCAATAAACTCAGTAAGTCTACACACTTTATTCCTGTAAAGTCTACTTTTAAAGCTATAAACATTGTTGAAATATTCATGAAAGAGACTTTTAGACTGCATTGTATTCCTAAAATGGTGATTTTAGATAGAGATGTAAAATTCACATCCGCATTTTGGAAGGAATTGTTTGCAGGGCTAAATACTAATTTGAATTTCAGTACGAGTTATCATCCATAAATGGATGGACATACTGAAAGGACAAACCAAATCATAGAGGATATTCTCTGCATGTATGTAAGAACAAAACCGAACAAGTGGGAAGACTATCTGCACTTGGTAGAATTTGCATATAACAATGGGTACCAAACATCGGCTAAGTTGAGCCCTTTCGAAATAATGTGCGATAGAAAGTGTACGAATCCAATTAGATGGGATAACCTGGATGACGGACTCATGGTTGGACCAGAGATGCTCCAAGAAATGGAGAGCATGGTAGGAAAGGTACAACAGAACTTGAAAGAAGCACATGACAGATAGAAGAGCTACGCAGATCAGAAAATAAGACACTTGGAATTTCAAGCGGGAGACCATGTTTATTTGAAGGTCAAAGCATGAAAAATCTTGTTGAAGTTAGGGAAATGTGCCAAGATGGCACCCAGGTTTTGTGGACCCTTCGAGATACTAGCTCGAATTGGACCCGTAGCATATCAACTTACACTTCCGGCTAATCTAAGAATTCATAATGTATTTCATGTGTCTTTGTTGAAAAGGTATATTCATGACCCTACTCATATGATTGATTGGAACTTGGTGCAGGTGGTACCCAAAGGCAATTTCTAGGTGGAAACCCTGCGCATTCTGGACTGGAGAGAAATAGCACTTTGGAACAGAGCCATCACTCAGGCAAAGGTGTAATGGACGCACTTTAGTCCTGAGGAGGCCACTTGGGAATTGGAGGGAGAATTGAGAAATTCTCATACAATCATGTTCCAAGAGAGGTATGAACACTGAGGACAGTGTTTTACTGAAGGGGGAAAGGATGTGACATCCCCTGAAAAAGGAAAAAAGAAAAAAAAAATTGAAATTTAAAATTGCTGGAAATTTATTCCGTTTTTAGTAAATTTGAATTTGAAAAACTTTTGCCATTTATGGAAATTCCAAATTTCGAATTAGATAATTGTAATTAATTATTATGACTGTTGGGCAGAGACCTTATTTGACCCAATTAACTATTTGACTATGACACTTGTATGAAAACATAATATTTTATATTGATTGCAGGAGGACAAATGGAACAACCATGTTAAATTTAGATGACCATGACTCCATGAGTGGGGGGCATGTTAGAACTACCTCTGGACTAATTATTACAAGTGGAAAATCAGTGGTTTGGTCATTTCCAACCCCTGAAAATCAGGGATTTAGAAAGCTATGAAAATTCCCAAGGGAGGGAAAAGACCTAGGCAAATTGATAAATAGCATATGTGAGGAGGCAGGACACTACCAAGTATGCTGGGAAAAGAGACTATTGATTTTATTTCCTTGTTGTTATGAACACTACTGAGTAAGTGTGAGGCAAGAGGAATCGATTGAAGTTGGAGGAAATTATGGAGGAGGAGTTTTCCAAGTTCGCCCTCATGGATTCATGGTCAGGCTAGGGGGTGAATCGGGCAAGTGATTTTGGCTGCCATATTCTACGGTTGGGAGGAACATGGTTGTTCCCTTTGTCTTCCCATAGATTGGATTCAGATATGTTGATCTACACCTCTCTATTTTGAATGGCTATGTCTGATTGATGTAATGTATCTGTTGGGTGATTATATCTAATTGCAGTAATTTAAACTATTTGAATGATCATATATGTTCATTGCGAGGAACATATGTGACGGAAATTTGTATATATATATTTATAATACGTCTATTGGAATGCTCACATCTGACTGCTGAAATATATATTTGTTGCAGAAGATAAAATACTTTCGTGGATATAATCTGTCTGTTGTCGCGAAGTTCAAAATAGACATCCCAACTCTAGAATTGTCCCTCCTGTAAGTAAAATGCTAGACGAAAGCACCTATAATTATATTTATATAAGTAAATAAGAAAAGGGGGAGATTAACGTGAATGGGGCAAATCCTTTCTATATTCAAAGTCCTAGGAAACCAAACATAGATCCCACAGAACATCGGTATATAATTACCAAACTCTTATGGAAGTGGAATTTTTATTTATGATGCACAGATCTAGTACTGTTGGTGTCTAATGCATTGATTAAAAGAGACTCTAAGTGAATATAATAGAAATTACTTTATATAGAAAACTGTTGTACTATTGTACCCTTTTATAGATTATATGCGTATAAACTCATAAGTTTAGATTTTCAGAATTTTGTTAGGTAAACGGATATTGAATCCTTCTACACCTACTGTCTCACAGAACGAAAGTAAGAACAACAGTAAAAGACAAAAATAATAGAATTATGAAAATAATGTGAAATTCACAGCAGTAGTAGAGTATCCTTTTTCTTTGCGTTTGACATAATTATTACCTTAGATTTTAGCAGAAAAATATTGCTTCTTCGGAGAATGAATCTTGCATATGAAATTATTTTATAAACAAATTTTAAACTCAAACATAAAAGACATAATTCACCAAATTTTTAAAGGAAACCACTATGTCTAATCTCCTAAGACCTGGACTAGTCAACACCTTCGTGATAGGAAATAATATAGCTTTCAAACATTCCACATACACAGAATACGATAAGGAAAAACAAAACTTGGATTCATCTCGGATTGAAATAGGCAGTCCGTCCATTTCATTGCAAGTTCAGTTTGAAACATTACAAATGTAGGATAAACGAATTATACACCTAGCATGTACTACCCTGTCAAGAATACGAAGCTAACGGTTACAATGAAGATACAGGAGTGAAACATCCAACAATTATATTACCAGATGGTAAGAGATTGTAAATCGTTTTTTTTATTATTTCCTCAATTGCCAAAATAGAATGTAATAAAATATCTGATTGGGCCCTTCGGCCGAATCCTTAGTTTCCAAATCGACCCTCGTTTGGGCCGTAATATATGATAACAGAATTAACACAACTCGAATAACCACTAGTATATAGAGTAACCCCTTTAGGGTTGAGTTTCCTAAGTCCTGGAGGAAGGTATATCGGAACCCATTTACCTTTCGCGTGGATGACAATGGTAGTCCGCCTCGTAGTCGCTTAGCCGAAACCCTGTACACATTTTAACACAGTCGTTATAATCCGTTCATTTGGAAAGAAAAGTTTTTGAAAAAATGTAATTTACAACTGAAGTAAATGCTTAAGTCCGAGTGGGGAAACCCGACCGCTTCCCTCCTGTGGTTATCGCGTATTCATCCAGACCAGAAGGGGAGGTGGTAGCTGGATCTATCTGATGGGTGCCCTCGTAAAACAAAGGGCCCATCATCAATAACGAGAATCCGAGAACAATCAAGTGACAATATAAAAGACATATTAAAATACAATGTATATACATACAAGCCATATAATAAAACATACACCTGATTTAAATCAAAAGGGAAAAGGTACAAAACCTTTATCACATCCAGTACATTACAAAGAAATTTAAAAGATCCATAGAAAAACAACACAATGACAAAAGTCCAGTATATGCGACCTCGCGCACCCCAGATTATAAATAAGTGGGAGAAAATAAAATAAATGGAATCTTACTTTAGCCACAATTATAGCTCGAGTCTTACAAAAAAAAAAAAAAGGCTCACCTGACTACTATCCGTTCAGGAGACTCACAATCGACGAGACTCAACCTTAAGAACTCGTCGAAAAAAAAAAGAGAGATTGGGAACATGGATGAGGAGTGAAGAAAGACCCTGCCTGTGTATACGAGTAAGATAAATAAAAACAAAGAAAAACTAAGGTATCAAAGGGGAAAACAACATTGAGGGAGGAAGAAGGCGATAAGGGCCTATGGGCAGATTACCCCCCCCTCGCACCAAAAACGTGCATAAGAAAAATTAAGAGAAACAGTCAAAATAAAAATGGTAACAAAAAGGGTGACAAAATGTAACAGTCGAAAAGCGCTCCTTACCCAAACCCGTGTGAAGGAAACATATAGAAACATTACGATAACAATGAACCCTCGATGAGCCAGGTTGAATAGTGTGTAATGAGTGATGGCTATTTCCCTAAACCCAAACCCTCACGAAGGAAATAGAAAGAAACATTATGGTGAACAGTGTAATGAGCGATGGCTATTTCCCTAAACCCAAAAACTAGGCACATTGAATGTAATGGATATGACAGGAAGTGCGCGATGTGCTTTGAGTGAGCTGGCGTAATTGGATTGAAGAAGGGTATAGAGTGACCCTTGTCCCTCACCCACCTTCTTTAATGGTCGGTCAATGAAGTTTAATCCCAGCTATCAACGTCACCAGTCAAATTTATGAGGGTTGGCTCGGGCCTGTTCAGAACCTTATATGGTTTTATTAACCTCTAGTCGATACTAAGCTAGTTAAGTGTTGGGCACGGTCTAGATAAGTGTAGTAAAGTTTGTTTAAACTGCCAGCTCGAGGCTCATCTCCAGTCTAGTATGTTAATGGACTACGTGGCAAAGGGAGACCTTCAATCAAAAAAATAAAATTAATGTGGAAGTTATCAACCCCATGACATCCTTTTAAGCAACCTAAAACGTTAAATTCGACATTAAACAACCAGTTCGATGTTTGCGCTATGGATTATAAAAGCTATGTCAGGTTATTGAAGTTGGGTCTATGCGTGAATCGAGTCATGTTTTAAGGGGTGCTAGAAAACCTAATCCCTAAGCCTATGTCCACTCCCCTACCATTACAACGTTTAAAAAAAATTAACCACCTACAAAGCACTAGCATGACTTAAGAAAGATTGAAGAGTGAACAACCGACATTGGTTCTGTAGTTGTTGGGAAAGAAATTGAGTCATAAGAATCTCAAGTACCCGGGAGGGATATAATTCCCCTCATTATAAATCTAACTCTTATAAGTTACAAATTATGGCCCCTTAGAATTTTTTTTTTATGGCGATTTTGGAGTTTATTACAGTACCCCTCATTATAATTGATTATTTCATACATTCAGTCAATCATAAATGGATTCATCCCCATATTGTGTGAACTCTTAGAAGGTCCAATTACATTCAAGAGGGAGGATGCTATATATTTAGGACATGTTCTTTTTATTTTTTTCACCCCCCTTCAAAATATTTCATCCTATCAAAACATTATATATTTCCATACACTGAAATACTCATATTGTTGCATTCAATAACTCAATTGTTTCGGTTTAGTTTAAGTATTTTTCTCTGATTCAACCATTTAATTCATAAAATAAAAAATAAGCATCTTCCAATTGAAACACATACACCGACTATAATTTTAGAGCCATAGCGGTCCCTTTGGTACCCCAACATTATTCACACTTATAAGACCTTCCACTAGTGTTGGGAGTTTTTCTCGGTTTTTATTCTTCTCCATTTCAATATTTCTCTCCACATTCACCTTTCAACGTAACATTGTGATAGAAGTGGACCCTAGCTCGAGTTAGAATATTTGTTTCTTGATGTCCTCATTGACACTCTTGAGCCTCTATGCACATGAGAAATGATACAACTGGTTCGAACTCAACCTTATATTTTTGTGTTAATCGGCCACCTAAACCATCGATTCACCTAGACCACTAGGCACTGGGAATGATCCTTCATACATCCTTTGTGATCATGAGTCTGGTCTAATTTAACCATCCACTAGACACTTAAATCTTCTTTCTTTGTATAATCAAATATCATTTCTCTGTAACGTATGAGAACTTCCAACTGTGCACTAATCCTTTCTTTGCATGAGTCATGACTTAGGTCCCTCATTTTAGAAACTCTCAATCTTTGTTGTATTCCTTCTTTAAAATTCAAGTTGAGATCACTCGACCTTATTTCACACAAAGTTCACTCTTGTTTGTAATCCATATACCCAATTCTCATTAGGGCTTGACTTATAGGCTCTATTTTATTTCCTTCACAATATATCATTACAATATATACATAAAACTTGGATATCCATTCATAGATTCATAAAATATTGAAACACATCAACATAGAGAGTCACATAGATAGTGAAGGCATAAACAAAATATTTTATTAAACCAAACTTTGTATATGGATTCTCCTAAAGATACAATATATCTCCTACCTCTTTTTCATCTATATCTACATTTTCTTATCCTGAATACATAGTACTGGGCACTTTTCTTCCCTAGCGACATGTCTAATTTATGCCCGAAGAATTACATAAATACTTGGAAGGTAAAAACCTCCATATCTAACAAATCCCTAACAATAACTTTTAACTCTATCAACTTTGTTGACTGCCTCTCTCTTCTTGATTACATACATATGAAGATAAATAGGATCAAATCCTCGATACCTAAGAGAAATCCACACCACCCAACTAATTGCTTGAACACGCAATTTACATGGTAATTAGGAAAACAAACCCTATCCTTCTAGAGTTATAAAAACTTAGGGAAAATACAATAATTTCATTAAGGGAACCCGCTCCCTTTGGTAAATACAAAGACACCTTTATAGGTTTGATCAACAAGGTTGATTTTGAGGGAATATGCTCCTGCATTAGACCCTTATGGTACAAAAATTTTCATGGTGTCCTATTCATGGTCTATTTTTTATTGAAGTCTACCTCAATCCCATACATTATCATGATGTTGTCCACTAGCTTTGTTTCTTTTCGTTTCATTACTATCTTAAATATTCTAGGTGTTGGATTTACTTCACACACACCTAGGATTTATTTTTCCTAAGGTTTTTCCCATGTTTATTAGTCTTATTCAATCTCCTATATTTTAGGAAGAATATTCCTCTATGGAGAATATTCTCTTCAGTTTCCAATTCAATTTGATCAGTGGAGTGGAGTCTAGATGGTACATTGGTTTTGTCACCATGCAACATTGGGATTATCACCAATTAAAGTGAATTATCCTTGGGAACATCACCATAATAGTGCATTACCCATGATTCCCTGATATCCTCCTCACTTCACTATGTTTCACTGAAGATTGATGGAGTAGTTAACTCAGCTAGGTGGCAGTTCACTCTCGTAACTACCCGAGAGACTAGGCTAGTTGGAAGTTTACTCCTGTAATTGCTAGTGTGTGTCCAAATCACTCTAGACCACCACTATGGTGCATTGGATTCTCCTCTAGTGAGAATTGGTTCATTTATACATAGTAATTCATGTGTAAATAATCAATTATTCATTTGGTTGATGATAATTCTTCCATTCTTTCTCTCTTGCTTTTTTTTTTCTCAATTTATCTCTGCAAATGTGTGTGTTATTTTCTAGCTAGATATATTATGTGCAGGTTCAACACATTTAATTCCAGTAAAGATGAAAACTTTTAGGTGTATATTATGTAGTATATAACCTTTGAAATTACATATCGATTTCAAAAAACAAAAAGACCACTTTCTTCACCATTGCACCATTGAAAGTTTAACTCATAGCTAATCTTCGAAATTGTTTTGTGTGTCCTGCCACTATGACATTCGCGAGCATAGTGGCAGGGGAGTGTGATTACCGTCACACTCCCCTGCCACTATGCCTTTTGCGAGCATGGCTGCCATGGATGACGGTGCCCTCATGGATGACGGTACTGGAAGCATTACCGACTTTAGGTCATTCCAAACTGATCGTTTTTGGCAGAACTGCATCTCGACTAGCATGAGAAAACTTTTCGTCTAGAAAGCAAAGTGAAAAGTATGGCTTCCACGTCCTTGTGGAAAAGAAGTAGGCCCAACAACGCCTTCGACAGTCCTACTCGCACAGAACCAACCATGGCTTTTTATTTGAAGGGAAATCAACCCATTCAGTAGTTATGAATCGGGTTGATGAAAAGAGACCATTGGTGGCAAACTGGGCAAGACCTATATAGACATTCAACTGGCAACCGCTTCAATATCTTCTCTTTCAAATGATCAGGCAACTGATCATTTGAACTTGAAACCAAAGCTAAACAAAAACTCAGGAGAAGAAGCTCACCAACAAGTGGAACCCAAAACTAATGAGGAGAAGCTGATTTTAGGGTTTAAATAAAGGAATAAAATCCTAGCAAGATAGAAAAACACTCATCTGAATATAAAGGATCTTTGTTTTCCATTTCCTCATATTGAATTTATGAGACAAGGATGAAGTATAGCAATAGTCAGGCAAAAAAAACATTTGAACAAATGGTATGGACTCAGAGGTTATTATTTCATTTATTATTTAAAAAAAAATAATAGATGGAAATCCTACAATTACTGATTTAATAATTTAATGACCATCTTAAATAATTATTACAAATTATAAAATATAAAAAATTATTTAATAAATATTACAAGATAAAAGGGTTATATTTCAGTTATTATAAAAAAAATTATTTAACAAATATTGTTGGATAAAAGGTTATATTTCAATTATTATAAAAAGTAAATGAGAAGATGTTCTAACTTAAATGAGAGACATTTTCTCATTGTGTAATTTATTTATTGCATTAATAATTCATCTTTATAAATCAATAGTTTTAAACCATATAGTTTTATAATTCTCTTTATTATAGAAAGTGGAGTTGTTAGAGTATGGACCTAGGAGCATGAGAGTTTTTCTTGTTATTTGTGTAATTTATTTACATGTTGTCCCTTTTCACCCAAATTCCACAACATATTAAATTAATGCCTCGACAAACTTGATCTTTTTTAAAGTAAGTATTTTTTGTAGAGATGATTTTAAGGATGTAAATTTATTTTAAAATGTAGAAACGCTAAAAGGTATACATACCACTGTTGAATATATCTTCGATATTTCGGAAATATCGGAAATGTCGCCAACATTTTCACCCTCCCGATATTTTCTTCACAAAATTTCGTGACACATCCGACACAATGAAAGTGTTGCGACACTTTCAATATCTCGCGAGAAATTCGCAAAGTGTCGCTGGTCTATAGAATGTGTCAGCCTGCTGGAAAAAAGTGTGCGTGAACTCAGGATAAAAATCTTCTATTAAAACTATTTCCGAGAACCTTAATACAAATCAATAATTAATGGTAATGTTAAATTCTTAAAGTAAAAGTGACATTTTCATCATTTTACTTAAATTTTTAACATTACCATTAATTGTTTCATGATGTTTGAGAGTGGTTCCAACCTCATTGGACTTCTGATCCGAAATCGGATTTAGAAGCCTGTCAGGGCTTGAAAAATGCTCAAAAATGAAAGTGCTCGGAATCCGACGAAACCAACACCATTGCGTTCGTCTCGTCTTCCTTATTCCGGTGGTATATTTACTTTGTCAAATGGAGTCTGTATGAAGAAGATATCGCATTCTGTCCGCCAAGCCAAACATGCAAAATTTTTGGATGCTGACTGTACCTGTCCGTACAGTCCGTACATGACACGTGGCAGGTCCGTACAGGACACGTGGCACATCCATACGTGCGACACGTGTCACGTCCGTACAGGTGACATGTGGCAGCACCAGGGGACGACACGTGTCAGGCAGATTTGGCGTTTTGGGCATACGATTGGACCAATCCCAAGGTGACACGTGTCACCACTGGAAGGGTGACACGTGGCACGGGATGATGTCAGCAGAATACGTNACGAGGCAGTACGGCTTTCGACGTGGCGATGACGTGGCAAGGCTGACTGGGCGTACGACATGTGATGACATGGCAAGCGGTTAATGGTTGGCATCGACGAATCATCGGTTGACACGTGGAAATCATTTGGTCGAATGATTGGGTGCCACGTGGCCCAATCAGCGGCTACCACATGGCACCCCGGTATTTGTCTATTTGGTTGTTAATCAAAATTTGGTATCGATCACCGGATTCGAACCTTGGACCTATCCACCGTGCAATGCTTTAAGAAAGTCCGCATAACCACTATGCCCGCGTTTGGTGCTTGTTTAACCTTTGGAAAACAATGTATTTAAGTTTATGTTAATGTATATACCGGAGGGGGGTCGGGCCGGGGCTTAGCCCCAACCTGCGGTTCCGTTGTGATGCATATGACCCAACCCTCGGCGCGATATGTGTAACCGTTACATATAATGTGCGGGGTTAACAATTGTGACCAGGAGTGGAGCATGCGCGCGGTTTTGTTTAAAGTTTGCAAACGGTTATATATTAAACCCTGGTTTCATTATAGACGCCATATGACCGGTGCTAGAGCGCTTGGGGTGGCCGACGCTTAGCCCTTTGAGCTAGCGCGTGGCCACATGGCCCATATAACCACCCAAAAGGTGCGCGCGCCCGGATGGAGGGGGCTAATGCCCATTTTTAAACTATAATATAGTTTTAAAGTGGGTTTTTATAACCACTTTTGCCTTTTAATTATTTATTAACCCCTTTTTAATGTAATTAACTCATTTTTGGGCGTTATTGGGCATTTTTAGAGCCTAAATTCGTGGAGGAAGTTGGAGATGGAAAACTAACTCCCCCACTATTTAACCAAGGCCATTTTGAGGCCAAGGGGACAACTTTTGAGAGAATTCAGAGCAGAGATGCTGAGGAGAAGCCAAGTCAAAGCCAGTTTGAGGCAGGGAAGCCGTTGAGGAGGAGATGCTGTCGGACCATTTCTGAGAGCTCCGGATGTCCGTTTCGAGTGTCGTTTTTTGTGCATGGTTCGAGAGATCTGGGCGAACATGACCAGATCAGTCTTGAAGCCATTCGGCATTGTAATGATGTACTATTGAGCTTTCGAACAGAAATAAAGAAGCCTCCCCCACAGAGAAAAGGCCCGGAGACATAGGCAAAGTTGTGCCGAACTCC
>SNQJ01S0050227.1:55622-72969 GCA_010110895.2 Picea sitchensis
CTATAGTATCAGTGACTCTAACTTAGTATGTTATTTGATGTTGTAGAGGCCATTTAGAGCCTCATTGATTATGTATTTATGTTCCGATCTCTAGATATGTATTGCACTTGGTGTCATTTTGATATCCATGAGACTGATTATGGTGTCTTCCACAATAGTGTTTATTTTTAATACTTCAACATGTTTCAGAATTTTCAGTTTAGTAACGATATGTGACCACTTGACATCTTATGCATCTTATTTATTGGTTGGATTTTCATATTTATGTAGCAAAGTGTTTATTTGTTGTTGTTGTTGTTTTACAAGTTTAAAAATTTGAAAAAAATGAGTGTTTTTGTATTTTTTTGAGGTCTTGCGACATTTTCTGACATATTCCGACATTTTCCGCCGATGTCACCAAGAAGTTACATTCCGGACCCTCGCCGACAATTTCCCCGACACGAAATATACAACATTGATACATACCCTACGTCCATTTGGATTTGAATCTATGACCTCCAAGAAGGAAACACGTGCGATCAACCATTTGACCCACTCACGTGTATATACTCTATACATAATATAGAATTAGAATGTTTGTTTGCTCAAGAAAACCTATAATTGTTGAGTGTCTAAAAGAGTTTATGTTTATTTTGCAATCATTTTAAGTGTTGAATAAATTTAAAGTTAAGAATGATCTATGTTATCCATATTTCAATAGTATTAATTGGTTAATATATCCTAACAAGAAACCACTATATTATAATTAGTTAATCACAATAACGATCGTATTTAAATAGCAACATTCAAATTATACAACAGTTTCAAAGTAACTTGATTCTAATTGGAAACCACTGCTCCAAGTGGATGTTGGTGGCCACCCACCAATTCCAACTGGCTCACATACAACTTTCATCTTGGAATTTTCATTTTTTTATCTTCGTAGTTTTTTTTATAGCTTTTTGGGACCTAAACTTCATTGGTTGTTTTGAGGCCCCAAACAATGTTTTTTGGGCTCGCCATAGTCATGTTGTAAATAAAGTTAGAGGGTGATGAAAACATGCATATTAATCAGATAGACCTTTCCAATGGGCTATCGTGTGCCTAAAATAGAGATTATATGCAAAAGTTACGACCCCGAGAAGTTGATGTACCAACTTACCCTATCATGGCCCACATGACTTTGAATGCTTCATCTCCTAGGGTTAGGTTTTTGGATGTCTAGGGTTTTCTCATTACTTATTAATGCTAAAAAATTCTTGGATGCCTCATTTTAATTTGGTAAGACAAATGCAATAGCCTCCACATCTCTTCTCTAACATTAGCTACCATCATTCGAGCAAGAATGTTTGTTCTACATTTTTACAATTTCAACATATTTATTTATTGAATAGAAGTCAATTTTTACCATATATGTGTTATTTTTCACTGTATCTTTGTGATAATATTATAGATCTATACTTCATTTCGTTCCTCTCATAAATCTGGATCAGGCACCTTCTCTATTACTAGAATAATTATGGGATTAGATAAACAACCTTGCCATATCTAAGAAAATATTTATGAAAACGCTAGGGCTTCAAGGATGTGAGGATAACATGCTACGCACAACAATTTGTTTTAGAGGAAAACTAAAAATAAATTCAATCACCCAAGATATAGATGAGAAGCTATGCTAATCTATGGTGCTAAAGGCCATGCAATAACTTGCTATGTGTTATATGTGTTATGATGTTGAAGGAGCTAAATTATAGAGAGAATCATAGTTTCACCAATAGAATTGAATGAGAAGTTGTGACCAATTATAGATCCTAATGCTAAGGTTACTATTTATACAAATAGACCATACATAGTTAACTTTAAAAGGGAAACATCAATGTAGAGGTGGGCCATATCTATGATGGATTTTTATTTTATATCGAAACTTCGTAGAAATGTAATATCTTGGTTGAGATGGAACTCTTGGTGCTGAAGGAAGATGTATGGTTTTTTTTGAAGGGGATATTGATAGAATAAGATCGAATCTTAGCATCGAGGGTTACTTGAAATCATAAACATGTTGTAATATTTTCCACGTAGAACCACATAGAGACTTATATGATGGAACACCATTTTCAATAAATCAAATATTGCATTCTAGAGAATCGTGCATTTTTTTTTGAAACACATGCAATTCCTTCAACCACTTTATTATTTTGTCATGCAAATTACACGTCTGCCAGCATATAGACATGCGTAAGTCTATTAATTTTCTTATTTAATCGTCATTTTATTTTAGGGTTAGAATTATGTTTTAGTCTTTGATTTCCTACAAAGTATAACCTTCAAAATTTTAAATTCCTTCAACCACTTCAATATTTTGTCATGCAAATTACACCTCTGCTAGCATATAGATATGCGTAAGCGTATTAATTTTCTTATTTAACCATCATTATATTTTAGGGTTAGAATTAGGTTTTAGTCTTTGATTTCCTTCAAAGTATAACCTTCAAATTTTTAGTTTATGTACATTATTACCTAGTAATTAGCCAATGTAGCTGGTAGGAGGGGGAAAATCAAATTTTCCTGTTTCCTTTCCATGTGGATGACCTATTAATGTTTCACATGGGCTAGTGGACTAGAGATTGCAATCAATCACATTTCCACCTTATTATTTTTTTTCAAGACTAGAACTAATCTTGTAGTCAGAGTATTCTCTTCACCTCTCACTTTTGAGTGATCTTGGTGAAGTAGAGTGACTTCAAGATTAATTCACCTCTCTTGTAAATTCACAAAACATATATGGATTAATTAGGAATATTAAAGACCCCATATGTGTGCATCTCTAATTTATTAATATCTTTAAAAGTTTTTTCATCCATAATTTGAGAGTCTTTAGGATTGGAATACCTCATATACGATAGTTCTAAAAGGACCACAATTTTCCACATAGTTTTCTATAATCTAGTGATAGTTTCATTAGTTCAACAATTTAATTTTTCAAGCTTGCAACAATACACTTACAACTTAATTAGGAAAAAGGTAAGGAACCCATGAAATCCACATGCCATATGTACACCTAAAGGCGTACACCTATTAACCATGGGCACATTTAATAGGTTTTTAGTGCTTAATTAGTTTTGTATGGACAAGATTAAATATTGATGGAATATTCTTAGTAGTCCCAATAAATCAATGGTTGTGATTTCAACCACTAACTTCATCACTATTATAAAGACATTAGTTTACATGTTTATTTTTTTACTTTTACTTAATCATATTTAAAATTTACTATGGTGGCTAGGTGATTGCCATGTATGAGTGATTAGGGTTTCATTTTCTAGGCAAACCTAAACATTTGGCCTTCACCAACCACCTTTTGGACACATTGCCTCCTTCCAGCCAACTCCTTCCAACTCCTTCCGTCCACCTCTGGGCGGTTTCTCTTTCCTGACGGTTAAGGTTTTGCAAGCCATCCTTTCGGCGTTCACCGGCCACAAATTTGTGGCTGTGCTAGTGCTACTATTTTGTTCACAAATGTTGCAAAGTTGTCACTCTTACATCACACATTACACTTAGACACTAATGAAATGGAATCTCTCCTCTCTAGAGTATGCTCTTCACCTTTCACCTGAAATTGATTTGGGAGAATGAAAAATGTTGAGGAGTTTTGAAAATTCCTTCTTCACACCTATGATAAAAAAAACTAGTTCAAGATCCCATTTCCAAGCCCTTAAAAGAAAACCTAAATCAATACACTAAAATCCCCCTTGAGGAGATCACAAAATATTCTTTTAGAGTTGGCTAGGATTTCAAGGATAGTAATCCACAAAATTCCCCATTATCACTACTCATTTAAAACATCGAAGTTGTCGCGGGGTACTTAAAATCATCCATTACAACTGTGACAAATAAAATGAAGGGAGATACTTGTGAAGGGAAAAGGATTAGTTCCAGTTGTTCCCGCAAGATTTCTTGGGCCACCCACCTCTATGTCTCATGATTACATTTTGAGGCTAAGATCCCTCCACTCACACTTGAAAAAGATACGCTAATAGTAAAAAGTTATTATTTCCACAAAGGTGGTGTTTGCAGGATGCATTCTCACTTAAACCATATTTTGTTGGCTATTGAGAATATTGTGAGTTACATTAGGACATGTCGCTAGTACCCCTCATTATAATTGATTATTTCATACCTTCAATCATGATCATATGCATTCATCCCCATATTGTGTGAACTCTTAGAAGGTCCAATTACATTCAAGAGGGAAGATGTTAGGTATTTAGGACATGTTCTTTTTATTTTTTCACCCTCCTGCAAAATATTTCATCCTGTCAAAACATTATATATTTCCATACACTGAAATACTCATATTGTTGCATTCAATAACTCAATTGTTTCGGTTTAGTTTAAGTAATTTTCTCTGATTCGACCATTTAATTCGTAAAAGAAAAAATAAGCATCTTCCAATTGAAACACATACACCCACTATAATTTTAGAGCCATAGTGGTCCCTTTGGTACCCCGACATTATTGACACTTATAAGACCTTCCAATAGTGTTGGGAGTTTTTCTTGGTCTTTGTTCTTCTCCATTTCAATATTTCTCTCCACATTCACCTTTCAACGTAACATTGTGATAGAAGTGGACCCTAGCTCGAGTTAGAATATTTGTTTCTTGATGTCCTGCTTGACGCTCTCGAGCCTCTATGCACATGTGAAATGATACAACCGGGTCGAACTCAACCTTATATTTTTGTGTTAATCAGCCACCTAAACCATCGATTCACCTAGACCACTAGGCACTGGGAATGATCCTTCATACATCCTTTGTGATCATGAGTCTGGTCTAATTTAACAATCCACTAGATACTTAAATCCTCCTTCTTTGTATACTCAGATATCATTTCTCTGTAACGTATGAGCACTTCCAACTGTGCACTAATCCTTTCTTTTCATGAGTCATGACTTAGGTCTCTCATCTTAGCAACTCTCGATATTTGTTGTATTCCTTCTTTAAAATTCAAGTTGAGATCACTCGACCTTATTTCACACAAAGTTTACTCTTTTTTGTAATCCATATACCCAATTCTGATTAGGGCTTGAATTATAGGCTCTATTTCATTTCCTCCACAATATATCATTACAATATATACACAAAACTTGGATATCCATTCATAGATTCATAAAATATTGGAACACATCAACAGAGAGAGGGACATATATAGTGAAGGCATAAACATAATATTTTATTAAACCAAACTTTGTATATGGATTCTCCTAAAGATACACTATATATCCTACCTCTTTTTCATCTATATCTACATTTTCTTATCCTGAATACATAGTATTGGGCACTTTTCTTCCCTAGACACATGTCCAATTTATGCCTGAAGGATTACATAAATACTTGGAAGGTAAAAACCTCCATATCTAACAATTTCCTAACAATAATTTTTAACTCTATCATTGTTGACTCCCTCTCTCTTCTTGATTACATACATATAAAGATAAATAGGATCAAATCCTCGATACCTAAGAAAAATCCACACCACCCAACTAATTGCTTGAAGAGGCAATTTACATGGTAATTAGGAAAACAAACCCTATCCTTCTAGAATTATAAAACTTAGGGAAAATACAATAATTTTATTAAGGGAACCCCTCCCTTTCGTAAATACAAAAACACCTTTATAGGTTTGATCAACAAGGTTGATTTTGAGGGAATATGCTCCTGCATTAGACCCTTATGATACAAAAATTTTCATGGTGTCCTATTCATGGTCTATTTTTTACTGAAGTCTACCTCGATCCCATACATTATCCTCATGTTGTCCACTAGCTTTGTTTCTTGTTATTTCATTACTATCTTAAATCTTCTAAGTGTTGGATTTACTTCACACACACCTAGGATTTTTTTTTCCTAAGGTTTTTCCCATGTTTATTAGTCTTATTCAATCTCCTATATTTTAGGAAAAATATTCCTCTATGGAAAATATTCTCTTTAATTTTCAATTCAATTTGATCAATTGAGTGGAGTCTATATGGTACATTGATTTTGTCACCATGCAACATTGGGATCATCACAAATTAAACTGAATTATCCTTGGGAACATCACCATAATAGCACATTACCTATGATTCCCTGATATCCTCCTCACATCACTATGTTTCACTGAAGACTGATAGACTAGTTAACTCAGCTATGTGGTAGTTCACTCTCGTAACTACCTGAGAGACAAGGCTAGCTAGAAGTTTACTCCTGTAATTGCTAGTGTGTGTCCAGATCACTCTAGACCACCACTATGGTGCGTTGGCTTATCCTCTAGTGCATACCATCGTTGAATGCTACTCAAATCAGTAATTGGTGGCTAAGGTGAAATCCTATAAATCAGATGTGGGTTTCAACTCTTAGATAGAACTAAAAAAAGGATACAAAACATTGATGCAGAACCCAGTGCCATTGTTGCTACCACCAAGATCGTTCCTAGTGAACCCGATGAACCAGAGGAAGGAGAGAGCCTCTTTCATTCACAAATGGTGGTAAAGGGTACTCCGTTGCACTTCATCATTAATAGCGGTAGCAAAAAGAACCTCATCTCAGTGGAGGTCATCAAGTAGTTGGCCCTGCCAACAACACTGCACCCACAATTGTACAGTATTAGATGGCTCCACCAAGGAAGTGGTATCCACATAAACCAACAACTCGTTCTCTCCTACGACATCAAGCTTTTCAAAGATGACATATTGTGTGATATATCCCCCCTTCAAGTTTGTGATTTTCTTTTGGGCCAACCTTATTTATGGAAACGTCATGTTGTATATGAGTCTAGGCGTCGCGATGTTATTATTACTTTGGACAAGAAATAATACAGGATATGCGAGGTAGTCCCACCTGCTTCCATTTCCTTGATCTGTGCTAAGAAATGCAGGAAGGTCAACTCTCAGACCGGGAACCTTGACTTCTTCATGATTTTCTCTCAAAATGAGTGGGAGGTCGCAACCAGATCCATGGCCTCCACGGTAGGTCCCTTCACATAGTAGAATCAAGTGGATAAGGTCATGGAAGAATAAAAATACATCTTCTCCTCACCCACTAGGGTACCTATGCACTGTGAGGTCAAGCATTCAATCGATTTGACCCCCAACACACTGCTACCCAATGGGCAAGTCTATCACCTCTCTCTATTATAAAATGAGGAAATCCAGCACCAAATCTAAGAGATGCTAAAAAAGGGGCATGTTGGCCCTTGACCAAGTTTTGAGAGATCCTTGGTCAAGTTTGACCTATTTTGGGACTTTGACAGCCTGTCGAAGGAGGGGTGCAAGACGAGGCAAAGATCATGGGATCTCAACCTCTTTTTGGGTCCTTTTTGGGATTTGGGTTGATGTAAAGGGTATGGGATGTCGACCCATCAATTTACCCATGTTTAGGCCTAATTTGTATGTATAAATAGATGCTAAATAAATTTAGTGGGTACGAATGGCTAAGTGCTAGATCTATTTTATTGAAGGATTGTAAGTGCTTTGTGCATACTGTGTGAGACCTCGAGAGCTATGTGCAAGGAATTGTAAGAAGGCTTGATGTTGTACCTTATCTCGAAGAAGGAGAATCTAGCGGAGTATGTGAAGATCTCTTGTCTTCTGCGGAGTAGGATTTTGATGCTATGTGCCTGTAAGAAGCTGGACAAAGATAATAAAGAAGAATAGTTGGTGTACATAGCCCCAGGGTGTGGGTGAACCATGTAAATACTGTGTTGTTCTGCTTTGTATGAAGTCTTGATGTTTTTCTGTCTTTACTTGCTAAGTGTTTTGATATAGATAGATAGATCTTTTTATGCTTTGTGCTAATGATGTATATGGATGTTAGATCTGCCCTATGTGAATGTGATTAGTTCTTGAATCTGCTATATCTAATCTACCTCTCTATGGTAAGTTCTTAGATACATCATATCTGAGTGAATGATGTAATTCTTTGTTTTATCTATGTAGTAGATAGTGGTTAAATATTGATGAACTATCAGTGCTAAGTGCTCTGTTAAGTATTACAATCATAGAACTATGTCCTAGGTAAGGTTGTACACACCTGATTCCTACAACCACCCCTGCCGCTACCTTGGGTAAGACTTCATCTGCTTCGCAGGTGTTGTCGAAAGGGCCAATAGTTTGGGTTTTGTTGGTGCACTATTGTAGCATTGAAGCCTGGATTTTCCCTTGTGCCAATAGGGAATATCTGACCAAGATCATCACCTTGTGGAATCCCCATCATGCTTCTGCAAAATAAATATAGGACTTGGTGACTCTACATCAATTACTGGGCCCTAAGTAAAATCACAGTCAGGAACCAATACCCAATTCCATGAATCGATGATCTCCTTGAACAACTCAAGGGGGCCAAATACTTTAGTACAATTGATCTTAATTTCATCTACCACCAAGTCCCAATAGAGAAGACCGATGGATGGAAGACTTCCTTCAAGTCCAAATAAGGTCTTTTTGAATGGTTGGCGATGCCCTTTGGCTTGATGAATGCCTCAACAAATTTCATGATGCTGATGGATGATATATTGTGCCCTTTCACGAATTCTTTTGTGGAGGTGTATTTGGATGACATCCTCATATTCAACAAGAGTTGGGTAGAACACTTGCAACATATTCAATAGGTTCTCCACACTTTGCAGTAGCACAAGCTATATGCAAATTTGGAAAAATTCTCATTGAACATGAACAAGGTCCAATACCTAGGCTACATTGTTGATGAGCATGGGGTGCATGTCATTCATGATTGACCAACACCGACCACACTCACTGACTTTTGAAGTTTCTTAGGCCTTTCTAATTTCTATCACAGGTTTGTGTTGGGATTCTCCCATATTGCATGGGCCCTTAGCCAAGTGACTAGAGGTGGTGGTAAGAAATTTTTTGTGTGGAGCCTATAAAAAAAAATGTTCGATGATTTGAAGCAGTGCTTGTGCTCACTCCTGGTGCTCTCATTACTCAACCTCCAAAAACCTTTTGATAGCAAGACAGATTCTTGAGACTATGTTGTGGGCATAGTTCTCAATCATCATGGACATATTGTGGCCTATCATAGTAATACAACATCAAATTCCATCCATAAGTAACCTAATTACGACAAAGAAATGTACTCCATTGTGAAAGATTACCTCCAGTGGAGGCACTACATTCTCGGGAAGGAGACAATTATCCACATTGATCATAAGCCTCTGTAGTTCATGTGAACACAAGGAAAATCTCATAATGACCACCATCAGAATTGGTCCACATACTTGAAACAATTTAATATCAACATCCAATATAAGACAGGAATCACCAACCGAAATATTTCTTTCCTCAGTCGATGTCTAGTTGCAATGCTCACCAGGATGTTCAACTCATGCAACCATGAGACCTCTCGATGGCCCCAACTCTACGATAGTGATCCTGACTTTTCCACTACCTAGCATATGTTGGGCGCAAACAGAACTGTCACTGATTTTCATCTTTAGGATGGGTTATTGTGCCATCTTTTCCATCTCTACATCCCATCAAGCGAGTGACATAAGCATATTTTGGAAGCTCACTATAGTCGGGTGGCAGGAAAATTCGACGTAGAAACAATAGCGGAAGTTTTGAAACAACATTTCTATTGGTTGAAACTTTGACAAGATGTCAACAAGTATATTAGGTCCTACACTACCTGTGCTATTTCCAAACTGACCATTAAGAAACAAGGCATGTACACCCCTCTGCCTACTCCTGAAAATACATGGGAATCCATCTCGATCAACTACATGTTAGGCCTTCCATCAACCAAGCGGGGAAACGACTATGATTTTATGGTGGTTGATCACTTTTCCAAAATGGTGATTCTGGCCACCTAAAAGAAGAGCATCACACTGCAGGCCACTACCAAGCTCTTCTTCGAATGAGTGTGGCTAAATTTTTAGATAACACAAAATATCATCTTAGATCATGACAATGAGTTCCTCATCACATTATGGTTGAGCCTCTGGTTATTGGTGGTCACCAAGCTCACCAAATCCACTTTCTTACACCCCCAGACAGATGACCAAACTCATGTCGTCAACATGATGATCGTGCATATCTTGCGTATGTACAATTCTAAGAATCCATGCACATGTGATGAGATTATTATCTATGTTTAGCATAGTTACACCAAATGCATACATATCTCAGCCGAGCACAACCTTTTTCAGGTGGGGTTGGGATTTCAACCATTGGGTCCCATGGATGTTTTACTACCCAGACAGATGTCCAAACTCATGTCATCAACATGATGATCGTGCATATCTTGTGTATGTACAATTCTAAGAATCCATGCACATGTGATGAGATTATTATCTATGTTTAGCATAGTTACACCAAATCCATACATATCTCAGCCGAGCACAACCTTTTTCAGGTGGGGTTGGGATTTCAACCATTGGATTCCATGGATGTTTCACTACCCCTTGGGTGTACCTAGGCAAAATCATCCCATACTCAGACTAAAGTCGAAAAAGGCACCTATATTATTGAACAAATACAACCCATCCACCAATATGTTCATGATATTTTACAAAAGTCTAATGCCAAGTACAATCAGTTTCGTGATCAACACCGGGTGCCACACAAGTTTCAGGTGGGAGATAAGTTTTGGTTGCACTTCAAGAACGAGCACCTTATAGGACCCCATCAGAATATTCATCCACTCCACTATGGGCCTTACACCATCACCAAGCTTTTGGGTGAAAATTATTTTGAGCTCAACATTCCCCCCTTCCTTGTCTTGCACCCAATGTTTAATGCGGACCTACTTCGACCATACATTCCACCATTATTGGAGACCTCAAAGGTGGCAGAACAATTGACACTGAAAAATATCAACCATGATTGCATGGAACAAGAATCCATTGATCATATCATGGACACACAAGTCAAGGGCACTCGCCAAACTGTTTTTAATCTTTATCATGTTGTCAATGTATGGCATCTCCTGCATGAAGGAAAGTGGCTCACCCGTGGCCAACTTCATAAGAAATTTCCTCATTTGATGGGGGAACTCAAAGAAATGGAGACCATTTCCTTTTAAGGGGGAGGATTGATCCAGGTGGATATCGGTGGCCACCCACCTATTCCAACTCTCTCACATACATATTTCATCTTAGAAGTTTCAGTTTTTATCTTGGCGGGTTTTTCCTATCTTTTCGGGTCCTAAACTTCTCGGGTTGTTTTGAGGCCCTAAACATCGTTTTCTTGGCTCGCCACAATAATACTATAAACATAGTTAAAGTGTGATGGAAACATGTGTATTCCTCAGATGGAACTTTCCAATGTGATATCATGCACATAAAACAAAAATCATACTTAAACGTTACAACCCCGAGAAGGTTATGTACCAACTTACCCTATCATGACCCACATGACTTTTAACGCTTCATCTCCTAGGGTTAGGTTTTTGGATGTCTATGGTTTTCTCATTACTTATTAATGCTAAAAAATTCTTGGAGGCCTCATTTTAATTTGGCAAGACAAATGCAATAGCCTCCACATCTCTTCTCTGAGATTAGCTACCATCATTCGAGCAAGATTGTTCATTCTACATTTTTACAATTTCAACATATTTATTTATTGAATAGAAGTCAATTTTTTCCATATCTATGTTATTTTTCACTGTATCTCTGTGATCATATTATATATCTATACTTCATTTCATTCCTCTCATAAATCTGGATCAAGCACCTTCTCTATTACTAGAATAATTATGCAATTAGATAAACAACCTTGCCATATCTAAGAAAATATTTATGAAAATGATAGGGTTTCAAGGATATGAGGATAACATGTTACACCCAACATTTTGTTTTAGAGGAAAACTAAAAATAAATTCAATCACCCAAGATATAGATGAGAAGCTATGGTAATCTATGGTGCTAAAGGCCATGCAATAACCTACTATGTGTTATATGTGTTATGATGTTGAAGGAGCTAAATTATAGAGAGAATCATAGTTTCACAAATAGAATTGAATGAGAAGTTGTGACCAATTATAGATCTTAGTGCTAAGGTTACTATTTATACAAATAGACCATACATAGTTAACTTAAAAAGGGAAACATCAATGTGGAGGTGGGCCGTATTTATGATGGACTTTTCTTTTATATCAAAACTTCGTATAAATGTAATATCTTGGTTGAGATGGAACTCTCGGTGTTGAAGGAAGATGTATGGTTTTTTTTTGAAGGGGATATTGATAGAATAATATCGAATCTTAGCATCGAGGGTTACTTGAAATCATAAACATGTTGTAATATTTTCCACGTATGATGGAACGCCATTTTCAATAAAACAAATATTGCATTCTAGAGAATTGTGCATTTTTTTTTTGAAACACATGCAATTCCTTCAACCACTTTATTATTTTGTCATGCAAATTACACCTCTGCCAGCATATAGACATGCATAAGTCTATTAATTTTCCTATTTAACCGTCATTTTATTTTAGGGTTAGAATTAGGTTTTAGTCTTTGATTTCCTACAAATTATAACCTTCAAATATTTAGTTTATGTACATTATTACCTAGTAATTAGCCAATGTAGCTGGTAGGAGGGGGAAAATCAAATTTTCGTGTTTCCTTTCCATGTCGATGACCTATTAATGTTTCATATGGGCTAGTGGACTAGAAATAACAATCAATCACATTTCCACCTTATTATTTTTTTTCAAGACTAGAACTAATCTTGTAGTCAGAGTATTCTCTTCACCTCTCACTTTTGAGTGATCTTGGTGAAGTAGAGTGACTTCAAGATTAATTCACCTCTCTTGTAAATTCACAAAACATATATGGATTAATTAGGAATATTAAAGACCCCATATGTGTGCATCTCTAATTTATTAAATGATTTAAAAGTTTTTTCATCCATAATTTGAGAGTCTTTAGGATTAGAATACCTCATATATGATATTTCTAAAAGGACCACAATTGTCCACATATTTTTCTATAATCTAGTGATAGTTTAATTATTTCAACAATTTAATTTTGCAAGCTTGCAACAATACACTAACAACTTAATTAGGAAAAAGGTAAGGAACCCATGAAATCCACATCCCATATTGCTACTATTTTGTTCACAAATGTTGCAAAGTTGTCACTCTCACATCGCACATTACACTTAGATACTAATGAATTGGAATATCTCCTCTCTAGAGTATGCTCTTCACTCTGCACCTAAAATTGATTTGGTAGAACAAAAAATGTTGAGGAGTTTTGAAAATTCCTTCATCACACCTATGATAAAAAAAACTGGTTCAAGACCCCATTTCCAAGCCCTTAAAAGAAAACCTAAATCAACACATTAAAATCCTCCCTGAGGAGATCACAAAATACTCTTTTAGAGTTGGCTAGGATTTCAAGGATAGGAATCCACAAAATTCCCCATTATCACTACTCATTTAAAACATAGAAGTTGTCTCAGGGTACTTAAAATCATCCATTACAACTGTGACAAATAAAATGAAGGGAGATACTTGTGAAGGGATAAGAATTAGTTCCAGCTGTTCCCACAAGTCGTCTATAAAGCGAAGGGAAAAGTATGGCTTTCACGTCCCTGTGGAAAAGCAGTAGGCGCAACAACGCCTTTGACAGTCCCGCTCACACAGAACCAACCATGGCTTTTTATTTGAAGGGAAATCAGCCCATTCGGTAGTTATGAATCGGGTTGATGAAAAGATACCATTCCATTTGTGGAAAACAGGGCGAGACCTACATAGACATTCAACTAGCAACCGCTTTAGTATCTCCTCTTTCAAATGATCGGGCAACTGAGAGAATAATCTAACCTCTCACTTTTCCATCACGAACTGTAACTCGAAACCAAAGCTAAACCAAAACACAGGAGAAGAAGCTCACCAACAAATTGAACCCAAAACTAATGAGGAGAAGATGATTTTAGGGTTTAAATAAAGGAATAAAATCCTCGCAAGATAGAAAAACACTCATCTGAATATAGAGGATCTCTGTTTTCCATTTCCTCATTTTGAATTTATAAGACAAGGATGAAGTATAGCAATAGTGAGGCAAAAAAAACAGTTGAACAAATGGTATGGACCAAGAGATTATCATTTCATTTATTATTTTTTAATAAATAATAGATGGAAATCCTACAACTACTAATTTAATAATTTAATGACGATCTTAAATAATTATTACAAATTATAAAATTTAAAAAATTATTGAATAAATATTAGACCATAAAAAGGTTATATTTCAGTTATTATAAAAAAAATTGTTTAACAAATATTAGTGGATAAAAGGTTATATTTCAATTATTATAAAAGGTAAAAGAGAAGATGGTCTAACTTAAATGAGAGACATTTTCTCATTGTGTAATTTATTTATTTCATTAATAAATCATCCTTATAAATCAATAGTTTTAAACCATATAGTTTTATAATTCTCTTTATTATAGAAAGTGGAGTTGTTAGAGTATGGACCTAGGAGCCTGAGAGTTTTTCTTGTTATTTGTGTAATGTAAATTTATTTTAAAATGTAGAAACGCTAAGAGTTATACATACCCTACGCCCATTTAGATTTGAATCTATGACCTCCAAGAAGGAAACACATGCTATCAACCATTTGACCCACTCACGTGTATATACTCTATACATAATATAGAATTAGAAAGTTTGTTTGCTCAAGAAAACCTATAATTGTTGAGTGTCTAAAAGAGTTTATGTTTATTTTGTAATCATTTTAAGTGTTGAATAAATTTAAAGTTAAGAATGATCTATGTTAGCCATATTTCAATAGTATTAATTGGTTAATATATCCTAACAAGAAACCACTATAATATAATTAATTAATCACAATAACGATCGTATTTAAATAACAACATTCAAATTATACAATAGTTTCAAAGTAACTTGATTCTAATTGGAAACCACCGCTTCTAATGTATGGCCACCCACCAATTCCAACTAGCTCACATACAACTTTTATCTTGGAAGTTTCATTTTTTTTTATCTTGGTAAATTTTTTTCTAGCTTTTTGGGTCCTAAACTTCATTGGTTGTTTTGAGGCCCCAAACAATGTTTCTTGGGCTCGCCATAGTCACGTTGTAAATAAATTCATAGGGTGATGACAACATGCATATTACTCAGATAGACCTTTCTAATGGGCTATCGTGTGCCTAAAATAGAGATTATATGCCAAAGTTAAGACCCTGAGAAGTTAATGTACCAACTTACCCCATCGGGGCCCACATGACTTTTGGCGCTTCATCTCCTAGGATTAGGTTTTTGGATTTATATGGTTTTCTCATTACTTCTTGATGCTAAAAAAGACGTGGAGGCCTCATTGTGATGTTCTCATACGAATTTGAGTAACAACCACATCTCTTTTTAGCGATTAGCTACCACCATTTGAGCAAGATTGTTCATTATGTAATTTTAGAGTTTCAACATATTTCTTTATTGAATATAAGTTTTACTGTATCTCTTTTATTGTTCACTATATCTCTATGCTAATATTATATATATGTATTTCATTTACTTCCACTCATAAATATGGATCAGTGGTATCAGAGCAGTCAAATCCTTGTCATTCTTAATGCATGTCCTTGACCAGGTCAGGCTATAGAGAGTTGGGTCTCGATATTCCTTCTCTTAGGGAAAACTACTCTCACACAACCAAACAACCTTCCATGGAGGGAGAAAAGAAAGACGATGGGACATGAGATCCTTTCAAAATGTTGTTTCAGGAAGACTTCAAGCTACAAGTGAATTAGACGATGGATAACTTTGAACAAATCCTTCGACAACTACGAACAAGCGATGTATCTTCCTTGAGGGGAGGCCCTGCCTGCTTCAAGGTAGAAATCAGTTTTTATATTCCTATATCTGAAGGTGAGATAGATGTGGATGTCGTAGACAAATGGTTGAATCTGCTAGAAGGGTATATTTTTGTCCATAACTTTTCAGATAGAGAAAATATTACATTTGTGCTCCTTAAGGTCGTTCCCCATGTCAAATATTGGTGGGATACATTCTATGAGAAAAAGAAAACAAAATAATCTCCATTATTTGCAGTTGCACCCACCAATGGTTCTTTCAGGGATGTTATTAAGGAATAATACTACCCTGTTGGAATTCATGACGACTTATATACAAAATGTACCACACTACAGTAGGAAAGGGACCAAAAAGTGTTAGAGTTCACAATTGGCTTCAATACCTTGCACAACAAGCTAGATATCAGATAAACTGAGCGACATATGGTTCTCAGGTACCACGAGGGTTTGCATAGATACATCTAGACATAAATGTATTTTGTGGACATATCATATTTGGGTGCGGCCTATCGATATGTTGTCAAACTCGAGCATAAAATTAAACAAAAGACAAAGAAATTTGGGTCTCGGAGCCCCTCACAGCAGAAGGAGGGAAAGGGCAGCCCCAACCCACAAAACAAATGGAAGATAAAGGATGGACAACCTGAGGAAAACTAGTATAATCTACAAACAAAGAAGGATAATGAGAAGATGAAGAAAGACACTTGGAAATGGTGTGAGTTCCATAATATCCCCTGACATACCATCGTTGAATGCTATTCAAAGTAGTAATTGGTGGCTAAGGTGAAATCCTATGAATTAGATGTGGGTTTCAACTCTTAGATAGAACTAGAAAAAGGATGAAAAACATTGACGCAGAACCCAGTGCCATTGTTGCTACCACCAAGATCCATCCTGGTGAACTTGATGAACCAGAGGAAGGAGAGAGCCCCTTTCATTCAAAAATGGTGGTAAAGGGTACTCCATTGCACTTCATCATTAATAGCGGTAGCCAAAAGAACCTCATATCTATGGAGGTCATCAAGTAGTTGGCCCTCCCAACAACACTGCACCCACATTTGTACATTATTAGATGGCTCCACCAAGGAAGTGGTATCCACATAAACCAACAACTCCTTAGGTACTACGACATCAAGCCTTTCAAAGATGATGTATTGTGTGATATATCCCCCCTTCAAGTTTGTGATTTTCTTTTGGGCCAACCTTATTTATGGAAACGTCATGTTGTATATGAGTCTAGGCCTTGTGATGTTATTACTACTTTGGAAAATAAATTATACGAGATACGTGTGGTAGTCGCACCTACTTCCATTTCCTTGATCTGTGCTAAGAAATGCAGGAAGGTCAACTCTCAGATCGGGAAGTTTGACTTACTCATGATTTTCTCTCAAAATGAGCGGGAGGTCGCATCCACATCCATGGCCTCCACGGTAGGTCCCTCCATGTAGTAGAAGCAAGTGGATAAGGTCATGGAAGAATACAAATACATCTTCTCCTAACCCACTAGGGTACCTATGCACTGTGAGGCCAAGCAT
>SNQJ01S0050228.1:8132-21690 GCA_010110895.2 Picea sitchensis
GCAGGTTTTAATCAAATCTGTAGGTTGTCCATATTGTACATTTGTGAATGAGAAATATTATAGCTGGTAATTAGGCAGTTGATTTGAGTTATTATAATCATAATTAGTATTTTGTATATATAATAGTTAGTAGTTTGTGGTTATATTAGTGTAGTTAGTGTAAGTTTGTTTTATTAGTTTCTAGTTTCCTTTATTAGTTTAGTTGCTTTTAATATTTTAGTTATTTTTCTTTGTTTTGTTAGTTTCTAGTTTCCTTTAGATTTCTTAGCTCAGATCATTTCTCTCTTTGGTTTTCCTAGAAGACCTTAGAGCGGCCAACGGAGCCATTAAACTCGTCAGGGTGGTCCATTCCAAACGGCTTGGGTTATTTAGACAACCTCGGACCGGTTCCACTCTCCCAGTTGGCGGACGGTCAATTTCGCCCATCAACAAAGTTGTAAGCACATCTGTACTCATATTGAATAGAGGTCAGCTAAAGATTAATAGTAGTAATACTCCTTGTGAACCATGTTTTGAAGAACTCATTCGGTAAAATACTTCAAGGTCTTTGGAAGTAAGGGTTACATCAAAAGGATTGATGAGAATAAATGGATAGATTCAAGGGTTGTTTGAAATATATGAACTACAATTGCGTTGTGTTCAGTAAGACAATAGTATCCACATCAGCAGCGTTCTAATGTACAAAATGATGTACATGACATCCTGTAGAGATAACAAGAAGAGAGGGCCTTTCAGAAAGAGGTACCCTTTTAGAAACAAAGGGGGAGAACAATCAGTAAAATCTCAAGGGAAGTTTTGGTTAGAAAATAAGAAAGTAATTGGTTTAAGTTTTGAAAAGACTTGATCACTACAAAAAATTAGTATCAAGAAGACCACTCATTTGAAACACAAAATTCCCAATCAACTGAGATAAGAAGTTAGTAAATCAACAGGGGAAGAAACCTCGTTAGGAAGAGCTACCCTTTAAGAAACAAAGGTTGAGAGTAGTCAGAAGTAGAGAAAAAGCATATTGACAGGGTGAGTCATTCAGTTACGACACAAAAAGGTTGATTGCAAAAGGAGTTACCAGTGGTCAGAAAAGTAATTATACTGATAGATCATAGGAGAAGAAACCCTTTGCCATTGATGTCAAAGGGGGAGAGAAACTTCATAAAAGGAAAGCATCATCATAGAAACTTAATAAAAGGAAAGCATCATCACAGGGGGAGTTTTGTATATGAAGTTAGTGTGTTTCCCTCAATGACAAAGGGGGATATTGTTGGATATATTGTCATTGATGTCAACAACCGATGTGATGATCTGTCATTAATGATGAATTACCTTAGATGATATTTTCATTGATGTCAAAAAGTATATCAGTTAGCAGAATATGTCAAACAGTGTGCAGATATTGATACTGTAAGCTGAGGAGGAGGAGAAAATAGGAGAAGCAAATAGTTTGAATATCATAGCTCGGAAGGAGGAGTGCATTGCACAATATATCAGGTAGCAGAAGAAATTCATAATTATTGTTGATCACAATAGGATCAACAATGTTCCTATGATAAAATCTCAGGAGGGTTAGCAAACGCAAAGATCAAAACTCGGAAGGAAAAGCATAAGCTCAACAGTCATCTGATCAGAGTGAGAAGCCTCAACATCTGTCCGATCAAGAGGTTGACCATGTTTATCTTCTAAATATAACACACATCGTTCATATGAGTGACCGAGGGCTTGAGGACCATTGGAATATTGTGACCGTTGGATCTACAAGCCATTAACGACAGGAATGAATTGTGGGGAGCGAAAGTAGAATTAAACCACTCACTAGTTACAAACCCCCAATCCGTCCAGATCATTAGATCACACTGCTTCAAATATATACGAATGCAGTTGATCCAACTAACGACCAGTTTAAGTCATATTAAATCATGACCTTCAGATGTGCAAATGCCAAAACTATGTCAGGGATAGATTGCAGAGATCGAATGGAAAATTAAATCACTCGCAAGTTGTAGCTCTACAATCATCGTCAACCGTTGATCTGCTTCGATAATATCCACAACCATCAGATCATTTCAATGTGGAAGGATAGGATAAGCATGGCTAAAAGGTTGAGATTTTGATTAGCCGGATATCGGCCAGCCATCGGATTAAACCTGAATCCCGTCAGTCGTCGAATCATGTTAAAGTGGAAGGACAGGATAAGCTACAAGAACTGCATCACAAATGAATCGAGTTATCGATCCTAGATCCTGATCGAACAAACATTCTTCACTACGGGTCTAAATATGTGAGGAACTTACACTCCGTCAGTTTGAGATTTAAAATACCCAGAGCCCAAAAATCTGAAGTGAATAAGGATCGTTGGATTTGGAGGACAAATGAGGATCATTGGATTAGGATGGTTTGTCAACAGACCATATCAACAAGGACATGTGGGAGATCTAGGTCAGCAAACCACGTCAGCAAGAATGTGTGGGAGATCCACGTCAACGAACCTCATCAGTAAGGATGTGTGGAAGACCACGTCAACAAGTACACATGGCATAATCAAAAGATGACAAGTGTTAAGAGGAAATTGGCTCGTGCCATGTCAACAAGTGACATAAGAAAGTTACATCACTCCGAGAGAATTGCTTTGGGAGTTTCAAATGTCAAAATTTAAAAAGTCCCGAAGGACGAAGATCCGAAGTTGCTCTCAGTCATCGATCTAAGAATACATCGGGAGTTAGGATAGTTGTTAGATCTAGGAGAAGAGCATGTGCCACATGAGTATCCATTTTAGAAAGACTATGTCAGCAATGACACGTGGTGCAATCAGACACTAACAAGTGTCAAGTTGATTCGGCATTTCATGTACATGAAAATCACAAATATGAGTGACACATGCCAACTACTTGGCTCGTGACACATCATCAAGTGACATAATCAGTTACGTCAGTCTGGGAGTTTTGCTTCGGGATTTTTTACCACCACACTCGCCCAATGTCCCAAAGTTCCGAATGCCGAAGACCTGAAGTGGACACGAGATGTCCAATCTGAAAGATCACTTTGGGAGCATTCCTGATTGTTGATCATGCAGAAGGGTACGTGTTAACGAATCGTGAACTCCGGGCGAAACTACTCTAGGAAAATGTGAAGGAGAAAGGTTTGATATTGTCGAAGGCCGGAGTCCCGGAGCGGAGAATATTCATTGGATTAAAGAGGACACACATCGTTGGATCATGGACTCCGGGTGAAATGCTCTGGGAGCAAATGAGAGTTTGAGAATTGAAAGTCTCGAACATCGAAGTCCGGAAGAGGACATAAGTCATCTGATCTGAAAGACCACTTCAGGAGTGTTCTCAACTATTGATCACACTACAGTGAGAATTGAGGATTGATAATTTCAAATCCCAGAGACGTGAAAGGATCTCGACCATTTATCAAGAAAGGGACACACGTTAGTGTATTGTCAGCTCCAGGAGATTGACGTACAGAGGAAAGAGGGATTTTGAGATTTTATATCTCTGGAGTCCGGAGATCCAGAGTAAATGATGGCCATCCATATCAATGCCTAATTAAGTCTTGGCTGTTGGATTAAGAGATTGAAAGGAGATATGTAAGGATCAACTATAAACCATTGATCTGGTTCTGATATATAATGTGAGTCGTTCGATCCTTTCGGCGATATTGTATTTGGGATATTTGACATGTTGGAAGTCATGAATACACTAGGGGAAAAGTGTCAAAATTATGACAATCGTCCATCTCATCCGAAGATCGAATCCTAACCGCTGAAATCATTAAATCGCTCAAGCACTCGTTTGGCTTAGCATCTGGTTACCGTCGATGGTGATATGATATAAGAGTTTTAAAAGGAAACTGTTATACGTCGCTATATTTGGTAATCATGTGGTTCTGTAATGCTTGGTCATATGAAATGGCTTGAAGGAAGTGCCTCCGTAGAATTTTTTCTCTATGAAAATAATAGATATTTGGGATCGAGTATAAAGGATTAAATTGATCCATGACTATGATCAATTTATGAAAAACCTTCACGGTAAAATAAATAAATAGTAATTAAGATTGATTAATCGAAGAGGTGCGATGGTCAAAATGAAGGGACACAGTTGTGTCACACTCACACCGTTTGAAGAGTATATAATCAAGGAAGAGTGTTGAGAAGAGTTGAGTCTCTATACTTCAGAATAGAATATAAAAAGGTGAAGCAGATTCCAAGAAGATATCCGAGTAAAGAAAAATGTGAATTACAGAAAGAACATGAAATGAAGTGATGAGTGTCTTATGATATACCTCTGATCATAAGATTTAATTGATTCTATAATGGATCACCTCTACTAGAGTTGAATAAAATCTAGTTGGATAGATTGGGTTTTATCAGCAAGTTGGATCTTGCAGCAAGCTAGGTCTTGGCTGAGAGTTGGTGCTCTCCGAGGAGTTGGTGCTCCTTACTTCAGTTGGTTCTAAAAAAAATATTTGGTGCTAAAATAAAATCCTCTTTCACATATATTTATATTACTATATTGATATCAATTATACAAAATCTTATACAAACATCTGGTGTCTCTGTGTCCATTGTGATTATGATTTGATTTCTATTAATCTGTTCAATTATGTTTTAACTGGTAACTTGAAAAAAGAAAAAGTTAGAATAGTCCACACACTAATTCACCCACCCCTCTTAGTGTGAGCAGTGTGTTATTCAAGAGAGAGAGAGAGAGAGAGAGAGAGAGAGAGAGAGAGAGAGAGAGAAATAAGATCTCCTCAATTCTGGATCTCCTTTCTGGTTTCCTTCTTTCCTAAACCGATCTCCTCAATACTGGAGCATAAGGATATTTGTCTTTTGATTCTTGTTCCTCTATAGATTATGTTTCATTATCCTTCAATTCAAACTCTATTTTCTCTGGTTCTTCTTCCCTTGATAGGACTTCATGTTTGACAACATATTTTATTTCTCTAAATACCACATCTTGTCCAAACACCACCTTCTTAGTTTCTAGGTTCCAAATCTCATAACATTTTAGACCATATTTATAACAATAAAGATACACTTTTCAAACTTTTTATCTCATTTAATCCTATTTTCCTTTGGAAAGCGTGAACATATAGGCATCACAACCAAATACTTTGAGATTTGTAAGAAAGGGTTTTTGTATCAGTCCATATCTCATGTGGAGTCTTGTCATCCAACACTTATGAGGGTGATCGATTGAATAGGTTGTTGGAGATACTTCACACACACATAATATTTAGTTTTCCTAAGTTTTTCCCTATGTTTATTAGTCATTATTAAGTCTCCTATATTTTAGGGAGAATATTCCTCTAGGATAATATTCTCTTCAGTTCACACTTTCGTTTGATCAGTTGAGTGGAGTCTAGATGCCACATTGGTATTATCACCATGCAACATTGGGATCATCACCAACTAATGTGCATTTTCCTTGGTATCATCACCAGAATAGAACATTACTCATGATTCCTTGATCTCCTCCTCACTTCACTTTGTTTCAGTGAGTTAAGTGAAGACTGATAGACTAGTTAACTTAGCTAGGTGACAGTTCACTCCTATAACTGCCCGAGAGAATAGACTAGGTGGAAGTTTACTCCTGTATATGATGGTGTGTGTCCAGATCACTCTAGAACACCATTATGGTCCACTGGATTCACCTCTAGTGCACATTGGTTGAGTTATACAAAGTATATCATGTGTAAATTATCATTCATTGTCTTTTGTTAATGAGAATTCTTCCATTCTTTCTCTTCTCCTTCTCTTTTCTCATATTTTGTCTGCAACTGTGTATGTAAATTCCTAGCTATATCTATGCTATGCAGATTCAACACATTTACATGGTATCATAGATGATGGACTGCTAGGGAAAATACACACCAAATTGTTTTTGCAGGTACCGAAGATTGAAGACAACGAAAAAATAGAATTTCCAAAAGAATTCATTCTTACACAATACAATTTCTTTGCATGGAAGGAGATGATGATAATGCATATTTCAGGCAGAGGATTATACATGTTAACTATGAAAACAAATACAAAAACAACATCAGCCATAGAAAAATCTAGGTATCTAAATCAAATAGATCAAGCGTTTGGAACAATTTGCAGTCTCATTTCTCCTGAAGTTGTCTTTCACATATTCTCTTGTAAAACCCACAATGAATCCTAGGCCACCATGGAATGGATTTTTGGTAAATAGGATGAGATGATGGGACACATGGACGAGGTGGAATTACTCACATTGGATCCAAAACCCTTCAACAATCTCCATGATTTATTTACCAAATATAAGGATTTTTTGTCGCAACTCAAGGCTTGCAGGGTTGATAAATATGAGGAAAAACAAATGGTTCTCACCATTCTCTCCAAACTTGGTCCATAATACTCAGTGTTTGTAGCCACATTTCATTCATTTAGGTTCACCTCTGGATCCAACTGGACGATGCCCTCTCTTGAGGCCTTTATCGAGACTCTGACACAAGATCAGAACAACCTCATCAATATGGGAAAAATGAAAGGCCCAAATGTGCATGCACTTACTATTAAATATGGTAGAGGTCATCAATATCATAAATATAAATACAAAGAAAAAAGGAAATCACGTGAAAATACGAAGAAGGAAGGGTACTCAAAACCCTTCAACAATGCCTCCATATCAAAAGGTGGAAAGAGAAGAAAAGGGGAGAAATGCACTTACTACCATAAAGGATTCCATCCAGAATCTGCATCTATACAAAAACAGATAGATCAAATGGCCCAAATACTTCATAAAAACAACCTTAGAGATTGCATCCTTGAGGGTGCCAAGAAGAAGAAGCCAGAAGATAAGAATCCCAAGAAAGGCAATTCTAGCCATGCTTTGATTTCCATCAACTCCTCTCTCGATGCTTGGATCGTAGATTCAGGTGCATCACACCACATGGATGCCACAAAAGAAGTATATTATTCATTGTATGCATTCAAATGTCCTCCTATTCTGATGGGGGACAACTCTCCAATCAAGGTCACCGAAAAAGGAAGAATTGAACTCACAAAAGGAAGCTTCAAGAATGTGCTTCATCTTCCCAAACTTTCTATCAATATTCTCTCTATGTATTAGATGAAACAATCTGGCACTAGAAAGAGAGTCATATTCACACCTGATGTAGTGAATATCTATGACATGCAAACCAATTCGAAGGTTGCTACCGGTGAGGTAAATCATCAATCTAGACTCTACACATTTTTTGAATTTATTGAACCAGATTCTACATTACTACTTACCCATGCTTTTGAAAGCAATAAGATATGGGACAGAAGGTTCGAACATTTAAAATTTATATATATGAAACATCTTAGCAAGAAGGGAATGGTTGGTGGTCTACCCAACATCCACTTCTCCAAAGGAATTTGTGAGGGATGTGTTCTTGGAAAACACCCTCAAGAGAAATTCGACAAAGGAAAGACTCATAAGGCTTCCTTTCATTTATATCTGATCCATAGTGACCTCATGGTCTCTTTTTTGCATTCATCAATCAGTGAATCAGGGTACGTGCTCATTTTTGTTGATGATTTCTCACGCTTCATGTTATCACCATAACAATTTTTCAGATAGGATCCAAGTCTCGGAAATTTAGCGAAGAGCTACATCATTGTGGAAGGGAGATAGTTTGGAGGATAAGGTCACATATGGTGGCATATGGGAAAATATAGCGGAAGAACGAAAGGTAGGAATCGACAGATCGTAGATCTTGAAACAGCCCAGATCAATGGCCCAGACCCATATCGGGTGGTGAAATAGCGAGAGAGATAATTTTTGGAAGGTGGGTTGAGGAAACTACCATGGCTTTATTCGTTGACGTGTGGTGCCCTCAGAGGCACATCGGGGCGAAACTAAGTCTACCCAAAACTGTTCTTTCCAATACCCAATATCGAAGGATGGTAGGACTCAGTAGACCATAGATCTTGGAGCAGCCCATATCAATGGCCAAGACACATATCAGGCATTGAAGTAGCACGAAGGACAATTTTTTGAAGGTGGGTCGAGGAAACTACCGTGGTTTCACTCGTGGACGCATGGCACCCTCATAGGCACATTGGGGCGAAAAGCAGTCTACCCAAAACCATTTTCTCCAATCCCCGATATGGAAAAACATGTATAAAAGGAGGGTCTTGGGTTCATTATTCTATAATATTTCAAAGCACTCGAACATTTGAAAAGTGGCGCAAACCCTCCATTCGAAATTAAATCTCAACAGTGAACCAGTTTCTCACACCTTCCGTCGAGTTACAAATCTAATTTGTTATACAGTGTTGGAAAGCAGATACCCTTCCTCGAAGTGGCCCAAGTCTGGTAGAGTATTTGGCCACAGACTTTGAGATTTTGAATCATTTTAAAATAGTGAAGTCTCGGAACCAGTAAGTGACCTCCAGATGTCACCAATCCAGCAAGTTCGACAGAATATCAAGACAAGCCAGATGTCGTAAAGGAAGCTAAGTAGTCAAAGAAATCCTTTCCTAGTTTTGAAATGTCTTTTGTGTAATCATTGTAAATCGGTTCATATACCGAGACTGTCAGTTGAAATTATTATAATCAGTTGTAGAAGCTGAAACATTTCAGTTTCAGCCATTGTAATCGAATTGTATAAATATTGGGGCATTTGAATGAATTAAGGTTGGCAGAAGTGCAAGGGCACATTTTTTGTTGTTTCAAACTCTATTGTAACTTTCTGAAGTTGAATTGAATACACATTCAGAAGCTTTTGAACTCTCTATGAAAATATTCTAATGGTGGTGATATGAGTTTTGTCTTATCTTATCGTATGTATTTCCTGTGATTCTTTATTTCCATTCGCATTGTCTTTTGTTTAAATTGGATAGTTAAAGGCCCATAATTCATCTTGTGATGCTCTTGGCTTAAGAAATTTAAATTGCATAATTTTCTTCTTAACAAATTTAGAATTCATTTCAATAATGATCTAATGTAGTTATTTGTTTTCTCTATCTTCCTATACTCCACTTAAATTCAAATATAACTCAGATTCATCACCTCAATTATCCTTTATCCTCTAGAGAGTTCTACCATCTGACCATTGTTTTCATTCACTTTCAAAATTTTGACTCCATAGCCCGAGTGTTCCTCGCCTTAATTGCCAACAACTTTATTAAAAACCCCCAAAACAAACCAAATCTAGCCATCTATTTCCAAAGAAATATCAAGTGACACGAGAGAGTCCTATATGATTTGAACAGGCTAGTGCCTCAACTCTAAATTTGGTTGAAACAGTTACCTCTGTCATTTGTCTATCAGCTGGACAAAATTTACAGAGTGCTAACATTTTGGCGTCGTTTCCGGGGACGAAATTGAAAAAATCTTCCCTGGGAAAAATGACTTAAATATTTAGTTTGATCCCTGAGGGTGACAGTGGATCAAATAATTTATTGGCTGAGATTATTTTTACCCTAGTGACTTTGTTAATCAGAGACCACTTGCACCACACCATGTGAGATAGAAATCTTGGCTCCTAAGAAAATTCACACTAGGAGCAACCCAGACCCAGAAGATGCAATCCCTATGTCTGACCCTGAAAAGCTTGTATGTAAAAGAAAATAAAATCCAGTAACCCCATTGTTATGTCTAGACCGATATCGGTCTTTTCCCAAGGAGGGAATGACTAGCATTGAATACGTCAATTTTGATGTAAAATTTGAGCAAATCCTATTCAGAACTAAGTCTGAATCTTGTTTAAGAGAGACCATATTTGACGAAAAGAGATTCCAAGATTTGATTCTAGCCACATTTGTCAGGCCTTTAGTGATCCCCACTCAGAACCAACAGCCACTCCGACTCCTCACAACAAATATGGCACCCATATTTGGTCCCCTCATATCGCCTGCTCAATTACATGATTTTCCTCAAGATTACAACCTAAGGATCAAACTATATGATGTTGAAGGTAACATATCAGCTCAGAAGCATCTAAACTAGTTTAATGATTTCATAGACTTGGAAGAGGTGGCCTTTGAGGATGTGAAAATGAGGTTGTTTACAAAAATTCTTGCAAGATAAGTGAGGAAGTGATTCAGAGCCCTTCCACCAGCCAGTATTGCAAATTTCAAATCTTTTGAGACAAGCTTCCTTGCAAAATAGGTGGGTTAAGAAAAATACCCTTCAGTTATTGACCTAGTACAAAAACATGAAGAGATCACCCGATGAAACAGTGCAGGAGTTTTTATCAAGATTCATGAAGTTCTATACTATAATTCTCGCTGAGGTAAAACCCCCCCTAAAGCTTCTCAGCTTAGATACATTGATTCGTTTGAAACTGACTTTGCTTTATTATTAAGATAACGAAGATCTACCACATTGGATGATATGATGACTGATGCCATAGAGTTTGAAGTGAACTTAATGGCTTCAGGGAATATGAAAACTAATTCTCGAAGAGACACAAACATAACTCAAGATAAAGCACAGACTTCAACATCACAAACAACATAGGAAATATTTGAAGCAATGATGAGAAACATGGAAAGAATGATGGAGAGAATGGCCCTAGGAAATAGGCCTAACCCTAGAGAATAGGATGATGGTCCACCCAGAAATCCAAGGAGACCAAAAATTCCATAGATTAGACAAAGAGAGAAAAGGAATCAGGGGAACAAAGAAAATCAAGAAGATCAGGAAAATCAGGCAAATCAGGGAAATCAGGCAAATCAAGGAAATCAAGGAAATCAAGGAGATCAACAAATAAGGCCTCCTTTTCAAAATAATTATATAGATGAAAATTATGATGGATTTTTTGAAGACAACATGAACTACTATGATGATAAAGAGACAAAGGTGTTTTTGACTAAAGAAGAACATGACCAGTTCATGGATGCAAGTGAGATCTTTTTGCAAGATGAAGAGGAAAGGGTATCAGTAGAAAGGGAAGATTACGAAACATGATTGCAAAACGCCCTCATGAAATTCCAAAGAAAATATAATATTCAAAATCAAAAGGTACCTCCTAACCCTCCAAAGGGAAACCCTCCAAAAGGAAATCTCATCAAAGAAGCTCAGAGTAACATACCTTATACAAGTCAGCCCAAAAAAGATTCAACTGCAAAGGACTCTATTGGGAAGGATTTTGTTGCAAAGGGTACTGTGGAAAAGGGAAAGAAGAAATAAGAACCACAGAATAAAATATTAGAAGCAAGGAAATAAACGGTCACCAAAGAGGTAGAGAAGACTTCATCCTCTTTTAATTTTGAAAGTGAGATGGCTAAGATCAAAATTTCTGGAAAATTTAATGAATTAATCAAGAATAGCGAGTACAAAAATCAGATCATTGGGATGCTTGAGATGGAGAAAACCTCTGATACCCTGAACGTACAAGATGATCACCCAGTCATCTTATTTGGACCAAGATTAGAATAAATCCATGAAAATGAAGAAGTGCATCCTTTTTATGTTAGTTTGAAAATCCACGACATGACTCTACACAATGCCATGTTGGATTCAGGAGCATCTCACAACCTGATGCCCAAAGTGGTCATGGACTAATTGGGTCTCGATGTCACAAGGCCTTATAAAGAGATAAGACTACTCTTTAGGATGCAGGGGATCTTTTTGGGATCCAACTAATACTAGGAGGACTCGATATGATTTTAAGGAGCCTCCTCTTGTACTCACTGTCACTGAACCGATGCCACCCATGAGTCTTTTCTTGGTTCAATATTCAGATCCACAGTCTTATGGCAAGGCTTTCAAAAATCCCTTTTGGGAATCCTCCATGTAGGAGGAGTACAAATCCCTCCTCGAGAACCAGACTTGGGATCTAGTTCCCCTTCCTTCAAGAAGGAAACTTGTCAGGTGCAGATGGGTCTATAGGACCAAGAGCGTAGCGGATGGACAGATTAGCAGATACAAAGCCAAGATTGTTTCGAGAGGCTTTCAACAGGTGCATGGCATTGACTATGATGAGACCTTTGATCCAATAGTGAATATGGATTCCATATGTTTGGAACTTTCCATTTCGGCAGCCAAGGGATGGGAAGTCTATCATATGGATGTGAAGAATGCATTTCTTCATGGTGATCTCTCTAAGGATATATATATGGAGCATCCCCAAGGATTTATGCAGAATTCATCTTTGGTATGTCGACTAAAGAAGTCTCGTTATGGCCTCAAGAAGGCTTCAAGGGCATTGTATGCCAAGATGGACTCCTACCTGTTGTCACAAAGTTTTTTACATTGTAAGTCAGACCCAAATGTTTACATTCCCAGGATGGTTGATTCACTCCTACTCCTAGTTTTGTATGTTGATGATTTGTTGATCACTGGTTTCTTGACTTAAATGATAGATAGAGTCAAGAGGATTCTACATGACATGTTCTTGATGACGGACATGGGTCCACTACATTTCTTCCTTGGACTCAAGATTAGTCAGGATGCATCAGGAATCAAAATGTCTCAGGCCAAGTATGCACAAGATCTCCTTTAGAGATTTCACATGACAGGCTGTAAGTCTTCCTTGACTCCTTTCCTATCAAGATTAAAACTTGAGGATGGTGGGGACACTCCATTGGTTGACATCACACTGTATATAAATATAGTGGGGAGCTTGGTGTATCTCACACACTCCAAACTAGACCTCTGATATGCAGTTGGAACAGTCTTTAGGTTCATGCAGGAGCCACATGAGCTACAATGGAAGGTTACAAAGCATATCCTTCGATACGTACAAGGCACCATTACCTTTAGGATTCACTATTCAGCAGATTCTACATTGGACCTCATCGGGTTCACTAATTCAAATCAGGCTGGTGATATAATTGATCGCAAGTCCACATTTGGTTACTCACTCAATCTTGGTTCTGGGCTTATCTGTTGGTTGAGCAAGAAGTAGACTATTATTTCTCTATCTTCAACCGAGGTAGAGTATAAATGGGTAGTTAAAATAACCATTCAGGCTATGTGGCTACAACATTTTCTCACTGAGTTGGGAATTTAGTTTCATTGGCCAACCGTCATCTGGTGTGACAAACAGAGAACTCTGAAGTTATGCATAGATCCATTTCATAGGCAACAGACGAAGCACATCAATATCCACATGCACTACATCTGAGAATTACTACATGAGAGGATCATCAATCTGTAGTTTTCTCCTTCAACACAACATAATGCAGACATCTTCACCAATACGTTCACTGAGCAGAAGTTCCATTCTTTGCGTAGTCGTCTTTAAGTGAATGACACAGTTACCTAGCAACTGTTAGTTCTTATTTTTACATAGGCGTGGAGTGTGTGGGGTGGTTCCCATGATGTTTTCTCTCTTTCCTCTTTTATTTCAATGTATCTTTTTTATTTGGGTACCTAACATGTGTTGGATTACTGAGAGGGGGGGTGAATCAGTAATAGAGCAATTTAATCCTTCTTAACTATAAAATGAAAGTGTTATATCAATGTCGAATTATCATCCAACAGTTTCAGAGTAAATAAACAATGAACAAATGAGAAATCATACACATACACAATACACCAATGTTTTTACGTGGAAACCCAAAGCGGGAGAAAACCACATAATTCTTTTTCTTATA
>SNQJ01S0050228.1:32208-46756 GCA_010110895.2 Picea sitchensis
CTTTGACTTATAGTACACTCATCACTTCACTTTATTATTTAAATAATTTCTTCTTTGCAACCACTTTGACTACTTTGACCTTTTGGGGCTTCTAGATGACTCATGAGGGTTCTCCAACTTCACATGGCCATAATTCTCTAACCATGAGGAGTTATGTGACGTTCCACATAACACCGGAAATGGAATGAAATTTACTATCCATATAATAGTCTTACCTTCAAATATATTAAAACTCATACCATTATACATCAAACAAACTTGGTTACATTACCCAAACCTTTGTGCTACCAGAATTTTCTACCAGACTTTCTTCAAGGGTTGACATCAATGAAAACCAACCCAAATAATCAACAACATGGCCTCGTTGTTGGGACCAATTCTTTATTTTCACCATAGTGATGTTCAGGGGGGTGTTGGAGATACTTCACACACACCAAGGATTTGTTTTTCCTAAGGTTTTCCCTATGTTTATTAGGCATTATTCAGTCTCATATATTTTAGGGAGAATATTCCTCTAGGAGAATATTCTCTTTAGTTCACACTTTAGTTTGATTAGTTGAGTGGAGTCTAGATGCCACATTGATATTATCACCATGCAACATTGGGATCATCACCAAATAATGTGCATTTTCCTTGGGATCATCACCATACTAGAGAATTACTCATGAATCCCTGATCTCCTCCTCGCTTCACTCAATTTTAGTCAGTTAACTGAAGACTGATAGACTAGTTAACGTAGCTAGGTGGTAGTTAAGTCCTGTAACATCTTGATAGACTAGACTAGGTGGCAGTTTACTCATGCAACTATTGGTGTGTGTCCAGATCACTCTAGACCACCACTATGGTGCATTAGTTTCACCTCCAATGCGCATTGGTTGAGTTATATAAAGTATATCATGTGTAAATTATCATTCATTTTTTTGGGTTAATGAGAATTATTCCATTCTTTATCTTCTGCTTCTCTCTTCTCATATTTTCTCTGCAACTGTGTATGTAAATTCCTAGCTAGAGATAGTCTTTGCAGGTTCAACACATTTACATAGGTAACATGGAATACCCACTTCCTTCACCCATAATTCATGTCCTAACCTGATACCACTAAGTATGGTCCTTGATTTTTCCATTAGAGTCATGTTGATTTGGATTTATGAGTGGAATGAAATGAATAACGAACTAAATACAATAACACAAAGATATGAACAACAACAACAAATATCCAATGAAAAATAACTTCTATTGAAGAAATGAAATATCTTGAAACTGTAAAACTGCAGAACTAAAAACAACTTGCTCAAATGGTGGTAGCTATCTCTGAGAAGAGATGTGGCTGCTACATGCATCCTTCTGAGTAGAATGATTACAATGAGGCTCTAGAGGCCTTTTTAACATTACTCATGAATGTTGAAACCATATATATCCAAAAACCTAAACCTAGGAGATGAAACACCAAAAGTTATGTGGGCCCCGATGGGTAAGTTGGTACATCAACTTCCATGGGTCGTAACGTTTTCATACGACCTCTATTTTAGGTGCATGATAGCCCATTGGAAAGGTATTTTTGAGAACTAAACATTATTCCATCAAACTCTAACTTTGTTTATATTTTGAGTGTGGAAAGCCAAAAAAACACTGTTTAGGGCCCTAAAACGGCCCTGGAAGTACAGAAAGATGTGCTGACATGAAAACATCTATTGGAAATAGGCCAAAGTGGAAAGAAGGATGATCATGGGGAAAGAAAGTGTGCAGAAACTGAAGTAAATAGTTGGAGGAAAACACAGCACACACACATGCAAGAAAGAGAGCATAAGGAAAGCAACATTTGGGAGGAAGAACAACATATATGCATGGGAGGAATACCTAATGTCGGTAGGGTTAGGGTTTTTGTAATACATTGTAAATGATTGAAGATCCCTATAGATATAAATATAGATACATAGGTATAATAGAGGGTTCCATTTTTTGTTGTATAAGGTTGGTTCTTGATTAGTTGTCTCTGTATTGTTCATGTCGAATATATACGAGTCAATGTGATATGTAATATTGTGATGAACTATTTTGTAAGTTGTTGAACTAAGAACAGAGGAGAGGAGGAAGATCTGAGGATTAGATCACAGGCTGAGAAGCCTGGTGTGATCTAGTTCTCCTGATATAGATCTTACCCATCTGAGGAGAAGTGTAAGCGCACAACACTGGAGATGAAAAACTACCATAATAAAAGAGCCAAGAGACAAATATTTTTGGACGTAGCCCAGGAGGGGGTGAACCATGGTAATATCTGTGTAATGTGATGAATGCATGTATGTCTTTACTTTTCTTTCAGTAGTGAGTTGTTGTGCTTGATGAATGAGTTAATATATTGTTATGGAATACAATTTTGATGCTTGGGAAATAAACTGTGGTAGATAAGTGTGTGACCATGAATAACAGTAGATTGCAATCACATTTCGTAGTGCATGGCCCTGAATAATAAACCCATATCTCATACTCAATCCTAGGTTGTAAACACCTGAGTCTTACAACCACCCATTTAAATCTATCTCGGGTGAGACTGTGCAGTGCATCCTGTGTACTGTGTTTCCTTCTGGTTTACCAGGAGGGCTGATAATTTTAGAGTCTTTGTTGGAAACCCGAAAGACATGAACCCTGGGTCAATAACTCATATGCTCAAGAAATAAGAGTAAGTAATAGATAACCAACAAATGGTTCTGTTTCCGCGTTAATAGGAACGAGAAAGGACTGAGTAGATGAGATAGATTGAGCACAAAGAGAAGGAAGAAAAGATGAGAGCAATGAGCCACTAGAAGGGAATGTTGACACCATGGAACCCCACAAAAACAAAAATTGAAGGTTGGTTGAGAACCAAAGAACTAGAGTTTGCACAGAAAGACAATAGAAACTCTAGGATCACACCTCACAAACATTTGGACAAAAAGGTATTTACTGATTTACACAAAGTCTTTTTCTATGATTTTCCGCATCTACTATAGGAGTGGATACTAAGGTTGAAGGATAACCACACAACGAACCAGATTTGAAAGCTAGATTGGACTCTAGTACAGATTGAGCAGTTACAACAGGTGAACAAAACATTCACCCATGTAGTAGAATTTTGGCTTGACAGTATTGTGGTAGGCTTCATCACAGAGTTTGCAGTTGACACAGCAAAGTCATACAGCGCATCAGAGAAAGAATTTATACGTGGACCTCAAGGAAGGTACATTCAATCACTCTATACTTATATTAAGATACTTCTATATAACAAAGGTGTAATGACAATGGAATCAGACAACTAAACTTCCCTGCCTACATGGGGGAAGGAGGGGAAGCATTGATAGAGAGAGGATAAATGGAAGGAGGTAAGGACAAAGGAAAGGAGGAGGAGGAAACCTTGGACCTGATCATGATGGATGACAACCAGATCAAGTGGATCTTGGCGTAAACGGGAAAGACACGTAGTGGATTACCCTACCAATGCAAAATGAATACCAAGAAGAGAGTCGTAGCCGTGAGGGAAGGCTTGGCGAGTGATGAGGAAGAGGTAGAGGATCTCCAGGATATGGAGCAGATTGAGGAAATCATGTGTGCAACATATGAGAGGAAAACGAGAGGTCCAAGAATGAGAGGAGAAGGAAGCCATCAATGTGGAACCCATAAACACATGTGCGACTAATACACCAAAGAGAACATCATCGTTTAGACAACTGAAGGTCAGAGGAATTCCGATAGCAGGAAGTATCTACACCATGTGGAGGAGGTCGTAGTTCCATATTTAGAATGATAGGACACCATCCCACTATCTGATTACCAGAATTTCAAGGAGAAGCAACAGAAGACCCTAAGAAACATTTGTTCATTTGTCCAAATATATGGGAAGCAAAAAATATCACTAATTAAGATTCCAAACTTGCGCATCTAGCAATTACGCTAAGATACCGCGCACTAGACTGGTACATGAATCTAGACACAAATAGTGCCCCGAGAACGACAAGGAAACTCGCCGACATTAAGAAGCTATTGATCAACGAGTTCCAGAAGACGAGCTCAGAGGATCAATACATGAACGAGATGATCAAAATCAAACAGAAACCAGGAGAATCTATATGGGATATTGATCAGAGATTCAAGTGATTGAAGGGAAAGCTCAAATACCTTATGACCGATATGTAGTATCGACACCTTTTTTTCAACTCATTATTACCACATTTAAAATATCCTTTATGATAACATAATTTTCAGAGGCTCTGCAGGTAGCCTTGCAACTGGAAGAGAACCAGTACCAGCAGACATACCTAGCTATCGAAGAATTGAAGGAGGATTTGAAGAATCTAACATTTCATCTGAACCAAAATAAGAACAAGGACAAATGAGAAGTCGGTTGGTGCACCACATGCAGGCCGGAAGGACACCACAAGAACGAATGCCCAACATTCGCGCAGTATATGGCAGCAAGTATGCCAAATCCGTTACCACAGGGAGGACTATGGTGCGAAATATGCAAGAAACCGGGTCATGACCCTTATCACTGCACGATGATGCAGAAATACCAGATAGTTACAAAGATTTCATACTGCACCTTTTGAAAATCAGTGGGCCACGATGATAAATATTGTAGAACCATGGAGCTGATGCGGGAAAGAACATCAGATGCATATAGGGTACAAGCTAAAATTATGACTGGGAAAGCAGCGCCATAGTTCAATCAAGCCCCAGCTCCTTACAACATTTTGCAGCCAGAGTATAATACTACGCAACAACCATACAATAACGCACAATCGCAGTACAACCTGACACAACCCCAGTACAACACTATGTAGTACAATTAGGAACCATAGTATAACACGCTGAGAGGTGAACAGGCAGACTACATAGGAGGAAGACGAGCTAGAGGAGGTTTCAGATGAGATAGAGGACCAGTCACATGTCACAATTTTCAGTAACCGGGACATTATGCATGGGAATTTCCACTTCCACCGGCAACTTGTATGTATTGTCACGCATCAGACCACAATATAGAGGAATGTCCAACACTACTAGTAAAGATTCAGGAAAAGAGGAACCAGAACAATCATAATGTTTAGTGGATTTCAGCTGAAGAAAGGGATGACAGATGAAACATCAATATAGTCACTCGTGGAGGAATGAAAACATGCACTAACGCAGTTTGACAGGAACCAACACAGAACCAATGGGTAAAGAAGAACATTGAACCAAGAAAGTAGTTCAACTCACAAAAAGAAAAGGAGACGTTTAAGGAAGCCAGACAAGAATTTCAGAAGGAGGACACAACGTCGACTTCAATTGCACATCCATTCAAGGAAGCCCCAGAATATGAGATGTTTCCCTCACTGGATCATACCAATGGAGTGCAACCCAATATGGGACAAGTAAGTACAATCAAAGGCTTTTTGAAATCATGCGTGAAAGTATTAAGGGATCCTTCATCTATGAAAATACTGCAAAACATACTAGAGAAATGTAGCAGTGAGAAGGACGAAAATCCAGAACCAAAAATCGTTAGCCACCAACACACAAGAAGAAGAACAAGCAGGGAATTCAGACTAAATGCCAACATTGGGGATTTCAACATGGGAGACATTATACTAGATCTAGGATCCGAAGTGAATGTATTACCAAAGAATACATGGAAATGCATGGGAGAGCCAACACTGGGATACTCAAATGTCAAATTGAAACTATAAAACTAGCATAGGGTCCTACCAATAGGTAGACTGAAAGGAGTGACAATAGATCTTGATGGAGTTCGCACTAAAGCATACTTCAAAGTCATTGAAATAGTAGATAGCACAACACCTTACTCGACATTGCTTGGTTTGGATTGGGCATTTGAAAACCAGGCCATAATCAATTTGAAAACCTGGAAAATGACATTTGAATCTGGAGAATACAGGTTCATGGCACCATTAGATCCATTCAAAGGGGAGAGGCTTGTAGAACCCACTTGTCTAGACTTAGAGGAAATCGATCGGTTGTACAGAAAAACTACGCGCGATGAGGATTACGTAAACCCAACTGCATACGGGGTACTCAGTTGTTAGAGCATTACTTCATGTGCAACAGACTCAGACACCGGGCTAGAAAACTGGCAGCAGAGACTACATGAAGTATCCACAAGAAGATGTGCAAGAATAGACCGCACAGTAAGGTGGGTAGGCACAGAAATCAGGGAACCACCCAGTTTCCATGGACTAAATTATTTGGAAACATTCTTGACACACTATGAATACAAAGTATTACATAATCAGAGACTGTTAGCACTCGACTTAGCACTAAAGGCCACACCCGCAAGATGGTGGGGTGCACATAAAGATACAATCACAGACTGGTATCAATGTAAGCGATTACTACGCATAAGGTTCGGCGCAGAGCAGGAAAACAAAAAACAACAGAAGTATGAAGGACAAGGAACACTAGCGTAACACTTGGAGAAGTGAAAAACACGGTGGAAAATGACACCACCAGAGGAATGGCCTCATCACTTCATACATACTTTAGAGGGCATACCAGGGAACTGGTATACAAACCAGGAATTGCACAAAGGAACTGCAACATGGAGGACATTGAAACAAAACTTCACAATCAATTTCTCATTCGAGCATGAGAACCCCAACATAGACGTTGCCCTCAAACAGATCAGAGGAGTGATATTCATCAAAGAACCAAAAATATAATTTATCACAGAAGTGCAACATCGGAATAAACAAACAGTCAAGGAACTACTGTCATGTTACCATGTACAGGAGGAAGCACCAGATGAAGAGGACCCACATGATATTCAGATTGATGAAGTAGAAGGCAAAAGAGATGTGGAGGGAGAACCCATAGAATTAGAAGTCATTTCCATGCTAATCAAGGTAAAGAAAGTTAACATCGGGACAACGGAACAACCCAAAATGGCCATCATTGGAGATTATTGGGATGAGAAAATAGTAGAAAGAATCATAGATTTGTTGCATGAATATAACGACCTTTTTCCCACAACATTCACAGAGATGAAGGGTATAGCCGGAGAACTAGGAGAAATTAATATACCACTCATAATGGACGCGAGACCTACCATACATCGACCCTACAGACTAAACCACATATATAAAAAAAAAAGTTAAAGATGAAATTGATAGGATGCTCGAAGTCGGCATTATCGAACCAGTTGAGGAATCAGAATGGATAAGTCCAATAGTAGTGTAGGACAAGAAACATGGAAGAGGAATTAGGATATGCGTCGACTTGAGGAAGTTGAATGATGCATGCCTACACGACCCATTCCCTACACCATTCACAGATGAAGTGTGAGAGAATGTGGGAGAACATGAAGCTTACTCATTCACTGATGGATTCTCGAGCTACCATCAGATTAAGATAGCATAGGAAGACAGAAATAAGACCACGCTCGCAAGAGAATGGGGATCTTACCAGTACACAGTCATGTCGTTGGGACTAAAGAACACACCGGAAATATTTTCCAGAGTGGTTATCGCAAAATTTAAGGAATCCATCCATCAGTTTCTTGAATTATACCTGGATGAATGGACAGTATATAGCCTATTTAAAAACCAAGTGGAAGTTTTACGACTGATGTTAGAACGATGCAGACAGTGCCAGATATCACTAAACATCAAGAAATGCATATTTGGGACACCATTTGGGATACTATTGGGCCATATAGTATGTAAAGAAGGCTTATTAGTAGATCTGGAAAAGATCACAGTCATTGTTAACTTACCATCACCAAAAACAGTCCGCCAACTATGAGCGACATTAGTACACACAGGACACTATAGGAAATTCATCAAAGGATATGTGCAGATCACAACACCAATGGAAAATTTATTAAGAAAATATACAAAGTATAAATGGAATGACGAGTGTCAACACGATATGGATGCGCTGAAGGAAAAGATGGTCACCACGGTGATATTAGTATTTCCAGACTGGGAAAAGACATTCCATGTGTATGTAGATGCATCAGCAATATCACTTGGAGCTATCTTAGCGCAGCCAGGAGCGGGATACTTGGATCACCCGATAGTGTTTTCAAGCAGGAAGTTATCAGACTCAGAACATAATTATAAAACGACAAAAAGGGAAGGCCTAGCCATGGTCTATGCACTGCATAAGTTCAAACATTACATGTTGGGAAAACACTTTCATATGTTCACAGATCACTCAGCCCTGAAATACCTAGTCAACAAGCCTATGTTGGGAGGGAGAATCTGTCAATGGTTACTATTATTTCAAGAATTCGACTTTGAAGTAATAGTTAAACTAGGACAACGAAATCCAAGACCTGACCACCTGTCAAGGGTCACAAATGGAGAAGAACCTACGAATTTAGAAGACAACTTTCTCGATGCATAGTTATTCTTAGTACAGATTGTTGATGATTACTTCGCAGAGATCATCCAATACTTGAGCACAGGTACTGCGTCGCACGAATATACCACCGTGCAGAAGAAGAACTTAGTAGTATGTGGGACCGTCTGTCAACTGATTGCAAGTCATTTATACAAGATGGGCGCAGATAGCATTTTTTGAAGGTATGTGTTAGAGTGCGAACGACCAATAATTTTAGTAGAAGTCCATGAGGGAATGGCAGGAGGGAATTATGTAGGAAAAGCTACCACGCAAAAGGTACTACATGCAGGAATATGGTGGCCAACAATTCACAGGGACTCGAAAGAGTACTATCAGAGATGTGATGTATGTCAAAGGGTAGGAAAACCCAATAGAAGAGATGAGATGCCACTACAACCACAAGTAACACTACATGCATTTGAAAAATGGGCAATCGACTTTGTGGGACCAATTAACCCACCATCCAAAATAACAGAGGAAAGGTACATTATCATCGCGACAAAATATCTAACAAGATGGGAAGAAGCCACACCAGTTAAAGATTGGAGTGCAGAGACAACAACACACTTTTGGTTTGAACAAGTAATCACGAGATTTGGGTGCCCAAGAGTCTTGATGAGCGACCAAGGCACACACTTCATAAACAACACCATTCGCGCAATGACTGAAGAATTTGAAGTCCATCACCAGAAAATCACACTGTATCATCCACGGGAAAATGGCACAGTAGAAGCCTTCAACAAAATTCTAGAGAACGCACTAACAAAGATATGTAACGTCAACAAAGATGACTGGGACCTCAAGGTACTAGCAGTATTATGGGCATACAGAACTATATGCAAAAAGTTGACAGGACACAGACCATTCAAACTGGTTTATCGCTAAGAAGCAGTAATGTCATTAGAATTTTTAGTACCCATCTTGCGCGTAGAAGCTATCACACAAATGACAGAACGAGGTGCAGTACAAGAAAGACCGAATCAGTTATTAAACATGGAGGAAGAACAAATCTTAGCAGGATTCCATCAACAAGTTTAGAATGCAAGAGAAAAAGATTGGCACGATCGACACATCAAGAAGAAAACATTCAAGGAAGGAGATCTAGTATTAATGTATGACAACAAATCATTTCAGCACCTGGGAAAGCTCGAAATGCATTTGTTAGGACCATACGAAGTAAAATCTGTCACAAACGGAGGAGATATAAAATTAATAGATTTAGCAGGCATAGACCTCATAGGAATGATCAACGGGAGCCGACTGAAACTGTATAAGGACAGTCGACCACCCACCGCGCAGTAAAAAAAATAAAAATAAAAATCGAAAAAAGAGAAAAAAGGAAACGAAACTAAAGAAGGCGCAATACTCCAGAAACATGAAGGCCACATGCAGTTGGAAAAACAAATTCAGTAAAGGCACGAACAACGGTTACATACAAAGGGAAAACAAGCGGGAAACAAAAATTCGACAAAAGAAGGACGACATGACACCACTAGCCGATATTAAAGCACGACAAGGACCGATGGGACATCACATTAAACACACCAACTGAAGCCAGCAAAGCAAGTGTAATCTAAAGTATGAAACTGCCACAGATGCATTGAACCCATAGTTAGGGTGCATTAAACGCATAATGAAGGAAGCGTCATCGACAAGCTTCATGACAAGCCCATACAACACGCGAGCACGAGAGCAACTAGTCTGTTTGCGAAAGGAGAACAGAGAGAGAGTAATAGCAGCTAGAACAAACAGAGCGAGACTACAGATCTCACAGAAGCTATTCAAAATCAGCAAACGTTCGACAGTCACCATTATGGCATCACCGAAGCCAGCAGACGTAGGCCAGACTTCTAGTCCGACTAGGGTGCAAACTAGGTCACGAGGATCGTTGGAAGAAAATGACCAGCAACAACCGAAGATTGTCGATATCGACGAAATCGACGAAATCCCATCCCCAAAGACAATAACAGAAAACTCTATACCAATTGTGGAAGAAATTCAAAAACCACAAGCAGAGGCCATGAAAGTGGATACGCCAGTATTGACGCAAGAGCCTCAAAACGAGAAAGAAAAAACCTAAAAGGAAGTGCAACCAGGAAGCATTGAAGCAGCCCTAGAAGTTAACAGAATGGCATGGAATCTGGAAGGAAAAATGCAACCAGACGAGTCTCAAATGACCCTCTTAAGTCAACCAGCATGGGAGACCGCTGAAGATGCCTCAACTTGGCTAGAATGGCTTACGGGGGAACAACCGAAAGCTACTAGAACTTTGACCCATCCATTGCAGCAGGAACACAGAGTACAGATACCGAGCTCACCCCGCAAGAAGCCTGTAGCAGAAATTGTTCTACCACGCATACCAACTGGAGTACAAGTAGAATCGAAGCTACTGCGTCACATCAGGAAGCTCAAATATTTAGACCATGATGTATCAGATGAAACCAAGTTCCTGGAACTGGAGCGAAGGCTCTTTATAGATACCATATGCACAACCTGGATGGGAGAAGAGATTACCCATCCATACCAGTGGGAAATTGGGATGGACAAAATAGGAACCTTAGGTCTGCTCACCCTATCACATTTTTGTCAAGGCCAGTACATGATAGCCTATGTGAAGCAATTGTTAGCAGTCACACATGGAGGGGACATATGGTTGGACAAACCCATCCCCATAACTATCGATTTTATTGCACAAATCACAGGGTTACCAACTCGGGGTATGGATCCCGCATTGATTATGGACGACAAATCCAAGGAGAAAGAGCTGGAAGAAGAAATGAAGAAAATGTATGGCACCGCCATGGGAATGAGAGGCATCATGATCAAATGAATCAACAACATAGGTACACAATTGGGTGCAAAGATATTAGCCTTCAAATTGATAAGAAAATTCCACAAATATGAAGTACCAGCAGGAGTCATTGTAGTTGCAGTTGAGTGCGTTGAAGGCACCTCAATGAGATGGGTGCCATATTTATTGAACTTGTTTCAAGAGGACTACAAGGATGTGTAGGACCTAGGCACAGAGTTCCATTACTCATGGATGATCACCCTAATATCCTTCATGGGATTCCGAGAACCAAGGTATGTAATTTTTTGTACCATACCACAGCTAGCGAGAGCTAGATACCTACTACTGAGATCTGGGCCGCAGGTCGGGCATAAGAGATAGAATGGAATCATATTCAAAGAATACTTACATGACATATAGGAAGCTATCATTCGATCATGGATAATAACACCAGAGGATGTCGTGTGATATGCGGACATCGCCAACTTCCAGGACATAGGACAAACAATGTGGATACAACCAAGGCAGGATCTAGATAAACAATGGCTACATATGAGTTAGATGACTCCCTTTGCATAACATACATGGGAACTTGAATCTACTTTTCTTCTTCCCAACCGTGTCATGACTGGTTGATGGGGGGTTGTCAGCATGTTGTTCAGAGGCTAACGACGTGGGTTGGCGAGGATGTGTAGACCATACTTCTATAACCTTGGGTAGACCAGGGCAATCCTTAAGAAGATGGCTAACCTTACAAAGCCTGCAAGGGTACTTGGGCTTACGATTTGTTTGGGCGATCTTGACATCATCAACACTCCCAGCACGATTAACAATAACTGGTTGTTTTCCAACATGTTTGACGGTGGTTGGAGGTTTTGACCCTTATTTATCTTTCTTCTTCTTAATCTTCCTTTCCTTCTTCTTCTTATTCACCAGGTTACTAGCTTCAGAACTTTCACCCGACGAAGAAGATGAAATGGAAGGCGACATTGCAAGCGAAGAAGGTGAAGAAGACCTTACTGGTGAAGAAGGTGAAGGATCAACATGAGGTTGATTCTCTTGGGGAGAAGTGCTTGTGACTGAAAAACTAACTGCATTTGGGATTACCTGAGTGGAAAACAACCATGTCGGTAATCCAATTGTGAGACCTGGAAGGCTCAAAGTAGTGATGTGAGGAGGACCAATGTTTCCATAAGAAGGAAAAACAAAAGGCTCCCCTGGAGCAGGGGTTCCTTCATTGGTCATTTCGGGAACTGACGCCATGAAAAACAAAAATCCAATCTAGAGTCCACTAGGGAAAACAAACAACACATGCTAAAAATCTAGTAAACAATCAAGCAAATAAAACCTTCTCACAATGAATGCACTAGTTGGTGATGAAATCCGACGTCACGGGAACAAAGTAAGAAGGGGCTGCGATAGAGCAGGTGGAAAAGTTACGTTGACGGCCTGCTTAACGGACTTACACCCTGGTGGAAGCTCCCACACATAATCGTGGGTATACCCTCCAAGGAGCCCGAGTGAGTTTGGCCAATGTCGATTCTAGGTACCATGAAGACTTTCCCCTCCACAGTCACCTCGTGTAAAGAACCTAGAGAGATAGGCCACTAAGGTTACCAATTACTACAGTGATGCCTAGGGAAATAGTCGACAGTCCGATCCATGCGCAAGGGCAGGGTATCTAGCTCGAAATCAACTTGAAAGGCTTCCACTCATCATTGTGGGTATACCTCTCAAGCGACCCCCATAATACATGTAATCTCTACACCAAGACCAACAAAGGAGGGTGAGTAACTCTGCTAGTCTCAATGTGACCTCATAATTGACCCTTGTGTTAGAAGGGCTTCCCAGGACAAAATATAAGAAGTGGATTTAACCGCTCCCTAACTCAAGATTCTATGTTTGTTTGCATATTTGGAAACTTATCTTTCACACCTATTCCAAATCCCTACAACTAATCTAATGTAGGTTTGCTACCAGAAAATATAAAAATGTCTAATCAATTTTTATAAGAGCTTTATTTTATGGATGTTGTTACTCAAAAGGAAGATGGCATGGACAATATGGTGTTTTGACCGACTCAAAAATTATGCAAAGATATGAAGATGCAATCTGTTCATTTCGATGAAAGATATGCTATGAGAAGGAGAAAACATTTATCATTCCCATATGCATGATGTCCCAAAATATATTAAACTCATCAATATCAAGATTCTCAAGAAAGGAGAAAAAGGTACTGAACACCAATGCACGATTCATGGCCCCCCCATGGCAAAAATTTTCATAATTTAAGATCAAAAAATGCCAAGAATCATGTAATTTCGCTACCTCAAATGTAAGGATGCCCCCAATCTAATATAAAGAAAGAAATTAAATCTTTTTGTTTCAAAATTTTCACTAAAAGAAATAATGAACTTTCTTAAAACAAAGAAACCCAAACGAAAAGTTCTCTTTTAAAGCGAACTATTCAGAGGAAATCTGATCTTTCCCTAAACAATTCTAAAGAAAACACATGCTTTGTAATTGAAAGACACTCAAAGCAAGAGACTAATCCTTCAAAAACAAACAAAGAAAAGATGGCTAAAATCAACTCAAAGAATCTCAAGAAGACTGTAAACAAATCAATATAGGCTCCAAAAGTTCAAACCAGTTGGTCAAAGCAAAACTAGGCATCAAAAAATGACAAGACCCAATCCAAAACGTTTACAAACAAGTTCGCGGCCTAGCAATAGAGTAAAGTGAGAGAATTAGGTATTCTCGCAGGCTAGACATTGGTAGGGTGCGAGAAGTTCGCACCTAACTAAACAGTAGGGTGCGAACATCCATGATTCTTACAGGCCACAGAGAGGTACAGTGCGAGAATGTCTGTAATCAAAAATTTTTGAAAAAGGATAGGGAATCTAAGTGAACTTCTAGATCCAGAGAGTTTGGATGGATGTCCCACAGACTCAGAAACCAGAAAACAATCAATCAAAGCAAGGGAAACTAGACTAACTAGGAAACAATTTGTTCCCCAACGGAGTCGCCAATTTTGTTATCGGACTAATCGGTAGGTACGGACACTAACTGATCTCCCTAGATCCACCTAGATCTAGAAAAAAACACACCTGAACATGACGCTTTCCTTAAGTTTTAAATATTGATTTTACTAACTAAAGAGGGATGAGTGACATACCATTTAAATGTCGCTTCCTCTCGCCATCGCCATCCCAACTCCGTTCCAACGCTCATACAATGATGATCCTGCAAAAGAACGCAACCAACCAAAGTGATAGAAATAGAATAAACTCAATATAAACCTATGTATGTGATCAAGGAATCATACAATAAAACAAAACAAGATTTATAGGAAACAATCATATTACTGTATCATATTAAATGTGA
>SNQJ01S0050228.1:46766-58310 GCA_010110895.2 Picea sitchensis
ACCAAGCTAATAATTCCAAGCCAACCAAAGCTAACAAGCTCAAGAACCCCTTCTCCATGAGAGCTCCTCTCCTTTTATAAGTTGAAGAGGATAAGGTGAGGAGGTTAGGATGATCCCACTAAATCATGAAAGAGAGTAAGATCTAAACCATTCAGATGCCACCTCACCATGGAAGTTTCTCCTTCTAGAAGATTCGAGAAAACACTCGTTTTTCCCACGTGTAAGCATTCTCGCACCCTACTTATAGTGCAACTTGTGAACTGTTCGCACCCTAGCTATGATGCAGCCTGCGAGAATCAGGCATTCTCACACCCTAATACATAGGCAGCCTATGAACTTCCCTTTTTATAAGGTTTTTACACAGGAAAATGCAACTTCTTTTCTCAGGAAAATTTCTTCTCCCTTCTCTCTTCAGGAACTCAGGCCACTGACCCCTCTGAAGGAAACAGATAGGTTTACATCATTAACGGTCATAGGGATGATGAAAACAATGTGTAACAGGGACAAGGCAAGCCGACTTAGGCAGATGAAGGGTCAAAGAAGACAAGAACCCAGACGGGGAAGAAAGAGACTACACAGCCAACCAATGGACAGAAGAAATGAGCTAAGGGAGTGTAGGAGACCGCCCCAAATCTCGATACGCAAGAATCAGGGGGAACTAAGATACCGGTAGTGCAGAGAGGAGGTGTGTGCAAGAAATAAAAGGCACAATGAACATCACTTGACTATACAATCATGGAGGATGAAGGGGAAATGATCACTAGAATTGTCTAAGATTGTCTAGCAGAGGACTTCGATCACACAGCACATCACGGGGATAAACTGCAAAAAGAACTGGCAGAGATGGGTTAGTTCCTCAAGAAACTTGGGCAATTAAAGATAGCAAGTAGTAGCAGATGCATAGATCCATCAACACCACATACCAACGAGAGAGTGGAGGTAGAAGAAAGAGACCTAGTCCACTCAATGCCACATGTAAACGTAATGATCTACATCACACCTAAGATGTTGCACATGGATGAAATCGTGGGGAAAACACCCCTGGAGGATTTAAACCACATCCAAATGGTCTTGATGTGGATGCCATCAAGGGCACTACACAAGTTACAGGTGAGCATCGACCACAAGGTACAGTCTCGTGCACACGGAAAATTAGTCGAGCTACAACAAGTAAAAGAAAAGAGGGAGGTGCTAGACAAAGATTGCGAGCAGGCCAAGCTCAAAACTCGAGAGGAAAAATAATGCAGGAACGAACTGGAATGAAGAGTGGGAGGAATGTTTGAGAAAATTCCAAACACTGCGCAAGGAAACAAACTCCCCATAGAAGAAAAGATCGATCAGATTGAGCAGGCCATCGAGCAATATCAGAAGGAGCTTGAGACTCTCCGAGAGAAGCTTACACCAACCACTCCACTAGAAGTGAAGGAGAAAAGGAAGCAGGAAGCAACAGCACAACTACAGGAGATAGAGCAAGAGTTTAGCACAACAACTGACTTGTTCCACAAAGCAGCGCAGCTTTGGACAAGGTTGGAGGAGGATCCACAGGTCCAACAGTGGGACAAGGAAGAGGAAAGGATCAATGTAGCGATCCATGAGCTCAAGCAGAGTTAGAATACCATACAAATCCAATAACGAGTCAAAGGGACACAAGATATTAAGAATATGCAAGAAGAACTTATCACTGCGTAAATGCAGAAACAAGAGCGTCGGGCTCAAATAGAGCCATTGCAGGAACGGGTAGCAGAAGTGCTCACACAAGTAGAAGGAGATAAAACATAGATAGCATAGACCCAGATAGAAGTGTGGGACTGCTGAGAAACAAAGTGGCAACTCAAGTAGTGCACCATCAAGGAGAAGCTCGCGCAGGCACTGAAAAAAGAAACAGAGCTCAACGAAAAGTTCCAGATGATCACCAAGGAGATCGAAGAAGCTCGAAAGGATTAGGTGACTCGGAACGAGTCATATGTCAGTGTTGGGGGCCTGTTGGCAATAGGACGATGTGGAAAGAATGATTATCGTGGGGAAAGAAAGCGTGCAGAAATTGAAGTAAACAGTTGGAGGGAAACAAAGCACGCGCGCATGCAAGAAAGCGTGCATAAGGGAAGCAACAGCTGGGAGGAAGAAAAAAACGCACGCATGGGAGGAAGACCTAACATCGGTAGGGTTAGGGATTTTGTAATACATTGTAAATGAATGAAGATCCCGATAGATATAAATATAGATACGTAGGTATAATAGAGGGTTCCAGTTTTTCTTGTGTAAGGTTGGTTCTTGATTAGTTGTCTCTGTATTTTTCATGTCGAATATATGCGAGTCGATGTGATATGTAATATTGTGATGAACTATTTTGTAAGTTGTTGAGATAAGAATAGAGGGGAGGAGGAAGATCTGAGGATTAGATCATAGGTTGAGAAGCCCAATGAGATCTAGTTCGCCTCATATAGATCTTACCCATCTGAGGAGAAGTGTAAGCTTGCGGCACTCGAGATGCAGAACTACCATAATAAAAGATCCAAGAGACAAATCTTTGTGGACGTAGACCAGGAGGGGGTGAACCACGGTAATATCTATGTAATGTGATGAATGCATGTATGTCTTTACTTTCAATAGGAGCTAGTTTGAATAGGTTGGTGGCCACCAATATCCACCTAGATCAGTCCTCCCCCCTTAGGAAGCAATGCTCTCCATTGCGTTGAGTACCCCCATTAGGTGAGGAAAATTCTGTTGAATTTGGCCCTGGGTGAGCCACTTGCCTTGGTGAAGGAGTTTCCCTGCCTTGACAACCTGATAAAGTTGGATCTTCTCCTCAAGATTTCCCTTGACCTATGTGTCCACTATCTGATCAGTGGATGCATGTTCCATGTAGTCAGGGTTGAGCTCTATTGGTTTCAACTATTCTACAATCTCTGAGGTGTCCAATAATGGTGGGAAATATGGCTGAAGGAGGTCCAAAATGAACACTGGGTGCAAGCCAAGGAAGGGTGGAGTGTTGAGTTCAAAATCATTGCTACCCACAACCTTGGTGATAGTATAAGGCCCATAACAAAGTGCGCAGAGCTTTCGATGGGGCTCTATAAGGTGCTCTTTTTGAAAATTTAACCGGACCTTTTCTCCCACCTGAAACTGGCGTGGTACCCTGTGTTGATCATGGAATTGCTTCTAATTAGCATTGGATTTCTACAAAATATCATGGACCTATTAGAGGATGTGTTGAATTCTCTCAATGAATTTTATGGCTTTGTCGGCCTCAGACTAAACATGGGAAGAATATGTATGTGTTGTTGCAATAGGGTAGTGCAACATCAATGGGACCATAGCGTTGGAATCTCAGTCGCACCTGAAAGGGAGAGCCCTGTTGTAGCTGTGTTGAACATAGGGAAGACTCTAATCCCATGTACGCAGATGCTTAGAGTTATACATGAACAATATATGCACAATCATCTTATTTATGACCCATGTTTGGACATTGGTTTGAGGGTGGAAGGAAGTGGATTTAGTGAGACTGGTGTCCAACACTGACCAAAGACTCAACCAAAATGTGTTTAGGAACATGTTGTCCCAATCAAATATGATGGTTTGTGGTATCCCAAAATGGACCCACACTCATTCGAAGAAGATCTTGCCAGTATCTTTCACTGTGATGCTCTTCTTATAGGATGTGAGAATGGCCATCTTGGAAAACTAATCAAATACCACAAATACACAATCATTTCCTTTCTTGGTGGATGTAAGGCCAGACATGTAATCCATCGAGATGGATTCCCAAGGCCTCTCGGGAGTAGGAAGAGGGGTGTATAAGCCTTGCTTCTTGATGGTTGTTTTTTCAATGGCACATGGAGTGCAAGAAATGATATACTTGTTGATGTCCTGTCGAATTTTTGGCCAATAAAAGTGTTTCTATAGAATGGCCATGTTTTTCTCCACACCAAAATGCCCTGCCATCTGACTGTAGTGAGCCTCCCAAATCATCTTTGCACGCTCACTTACAGGAACACAGAGATTTCCTAAATGGCATAACAGTTTGTCCTTAATGTGGAAATCGGTTACATTTGTGCATGTACCCAAGAGCTAGTAGGTGGTGGAGAAGTCTGGATCTTATTGATAAAGTTGGGGCCACTCAGATGCCTCATGCTCATAGGAATGGAGCATGGTGGTGAGTGCATCAACAGGAGGTCGAATGAGGTAGTTAGCAACATGATTTTTTCTCCCTCTCGTATACTTCATGTTGATATGGAATTGTTGCAGGCAGGTGGACCACTTCTGATGGCGGTCGTTCTGCAACTTCACCTATGTCTGTATGAAATGAAAAGGCTTGTGATCAATGTGGATGATTTTGTTGGTTGTGGAGCTTGATTATATTCCTGATTCAGACGTATTTGTTTCTAGCCATGTTTATACCCCATGAATACTTTACACCCCGAAATAATATACACTCCTCCACTTGGGGGAGTGCAGAGGGGTGTTACACCCTCTGTGGAGGTTCGGGGGCGAAGCCCCTAAATGAAAAAATTACCTTGTAAATGTATATTGTAATTTCATTGTAAATCTGAACCATTCATTAAAAGGTCACAGATCTGACAATAGAAGTTATGTTAGGGTTTTTTGTGCTAGAAGGAAACCCTCTTTTATGAGGGAAATGTATTGCGGCTATGCATCATTGTGAAGATTGTATTCTAAGAGAAGAGACTGTGAGATAAAGAAGAGGAAGTTACAATGGGTGTGATGTAGTTTGTATCCCTTCATTTGTTGGATAATAATAAAGGAAGGACCTAGAAATTTCTCTGGTGGACGTAGCCCACACTGGGTGAACGACGTATATCTGTGTCTCTATTGTATTGTGTATATTCTATGTTTTATTTCCACATTTCTTTTATTTTATTTCTTTGTGATCCTTTGTTTCTAACAACTGGTATCAGAGCGAAAGGTAACTCATGGGAAAAGAGGGTTCCTGGTTCAAGTGGGAGAAATGACGGAAGATGGAAAGTTTAGGGTCAAGAAATTTAACGGCCCAAACTACCAGTTAAGTAAGATGCAGATGGAAGATTATTTGTATCAGAAGGATCTATCTCTACCATTGGGTTTGTTACAAGGGAAACACTCTCTATGGCCAAGGGTAAACCACAACAGACAGGTATGACTGCAGAAATCAACTCAATTCCAACATGCGTTATATAAACTAATGTGCAATACGAGGAATAAGCCTACCTCAATCCAATCATTTGATGTCATTCCACCGTTGAGCACTTTGACCCAAAGCTTTACACCTGCAAGAATTTCTCAACAAACAAGCAATGCAAGTATATAGTGACAATATATATAATGAGTTAGCACACCAATCCATTAATAAACATTACAAACATGCCCATGGATAATAATCATATATTTGCAAGATATCGATAGGATGGGAAAGGAGTATTTCTATTAATAATTGATCATTNTCTATTAATAATTGATCAACAAAAGTATCAACATTACAGACTTCTATGTCAGCATGGTTCAAAACCAAGAAACCAAGTTCCTTCCAACTGGGTCTCCACAACTTCAATCCTCCACCAAAGGCAAGCTCATAGAAAAGATGTAATGAGGTCCTGTCGACAATAATGAAAGATCTTGGGGGCTGAAAATTGTGTTCATACTATAGGGACAAAGGGATGCAGACTCAATATGAACTGATTTCTCCACAGTAACTTTTCTCTCAAAGTTGAATGATTTCTCCTCTTTTTCCATAGGTCGAAATTGTGTTCTTATAGCCTCCAGAATGCAACTGAAGGGACGATTCAGACTGTTTCCAGTATATGGAAGGCCAAAGATCAGAGATCTTCTGTCGTGACATGGAAACCCGACCTCATTTTGTATTTTCCGACACAAATCCCAATATATGTGAGCCGTAGTGGAGCAGCAAGCATATACACATCTTGCAAAGCAGTTAGGGAGCGTATATGTGGAAAAATATATATTTTTGGCTCTGGATTTAACAAAAAGGGGTTGATAAATCTGCATAGGGAAATGGAAAAAGGATCTCTGTGCAAGATAGCAATGGTGAGGCAAATCTTGTTATAACAGATGCACCCTAATGTGTGAGATCAGAGGAGTATCTGCGATGGCCGAAATACATTATAAATAACCCAGAAGTGGAGTGGTAGAGAACCAACTAGATGAACTCAATTGCTCATTACATTATGTATTGACTTTGCATACATGGCTACCAAGAATACAATGCATATCCATGTGGAAACTATACCAACAAGTGTTCATGGACATGAGTAAGAATGTATAAATGCGGTTACATGCCAATAGTTGTCATAGTCATGAACAAGGCCCAGTGAAACCCGTCTCAAAATCAATCTGAAGATATCTGTATACCATGGAGTACAATCTAATATCCCATGATCGTTGAAGTCAAATAGGTACTGGTCCAATGAAATGGAAGCAACAGCTTAGGAAAGCTACGTCCAAAAAGTGATGTCTTCAAGTCTTCAATACAATATACCAATGGTGCAAGTCTACATCATGTGAATAAATGAGTTGAGGTCGAACATGATGAGACATCATTTGATTACCGATCATTGAGGTATATCGTTAACAAACATGAGACGGCCTACCAATGATGAAAGTAGGTATCAAGGCACCGAGTACATCTCTACAAATGTGAATAAAGGAGCTGGTGTCGAACACTAGAGGGATCGATTGATCATGAGACATTGATGTATTCCCATCTGTCAATGGTGAGAGAGCCTACCACTAATCACTGCAAGCCTCAAGGTACTCATAAAACTCTAGGTCTCGTATCCAGAATACATGAGCTGAAGTCGATGGAAAGAGACCCACTGAAAGGACAAAATTAAGGCATCTCTCATCAGTCAGCACAAGGAACAAAGCAGGAGCTTCATGATTTGGTGGAGATCAGACAAAGAACATGTTCACAAACCAATGACCCTGTGCATCTTTCGTGTGTTCTAAATGCAAGCGGTACACAAAAAAGACCCTATGAATAGAAGCCAACGATGAAAACTGCTGACAAAGGAGAGGAAACCACCAACAAGGATAATGGCATCCAAGACACGGCACGAATCTCAAAGTGTGAATAGATTTCTTGTCTTCGAACATAAGGGAAACCACCCAGTCAAATACCCATGATGAAATGTCGATTGTTGGGTTCAAGGGCACCTACCAATGATGAAAGTAGGGTCAGGGTGCATCATAAGACCAAAGTATCATGTGATTCTGAGACAAACTAAGGGTATGGCCGACATGCAAAGTCAAGATTTATGAGGAGTGGCCGACACAGGTTGATAGACTTCCTTTGAACAAGAGCATGAGACATACGGTGGAATCCGACAACATGGAATTAATGATGTGACAACTAGATGCAGGAGGCATCCATAATGTTCTCTATAGTGACTGGAAGATTAGCTAGTCGGTAGATAAAATTCTGTAACGAGATCATCTTCCTAAGGCCATGCTAAACCCAAAATTATGATGACGCAAGGACTCAATAAATTTGTTCTTTGTTCAAAGGCGACACGACTACTGTCAATTACAATATAGTACTCCCTTCTCACCCATCTTTTTTGTTTTTTCATAACAAGTGAATGCTATGATATAGAGGAGGGAACGAGTGTCGCAAGTAAGAAAAACTAGTTCCAGCAGTGGAACGTACCTATGCACAATGCAAGGAAATGCATGCGGGAGATGGGCACTCGGGGTGATGTTCCTTCCAGGGTATAGGGTGTCAAATTGCAAAGGATATAAACAAGGCTCTGCTTGGTTGAGGATGCAAGCTACTTGGGCCATGGTTTATAATGAAAAGAGATCCGGCTAAAGGCTCAATAATGCAAGCAAGGGCATGAGATGCAATCACAATTTAACACCAAAAAATGTCCTTTTTTATATCTTTTAGTCTACATGGTGTGAAAAAAGGGGTAAACCTATGCCAAATAGACATCTTTTCAAATCCAATTTACAAGTGTGAAAAAGACAAGTTCACTCGGTGATTTTTTACATTTTTTATAGCGAGTCGGAAAAGAGCTTAACTAAGACTCATGATCTTTCAAATCCAATTTTAACGAGTGTGAAAGGGACAAATCACTCAGCGATATTTTCAATTTTTAAAAATGAGTCGAAAAATAGCTTAACTAAGACTCGTTTTTAGTTCTAATCAACATGTAAAGGGGGAGGCCAAGGTTCCCATCCCGGCCTTCTGTCGAAAGTCAATATCCTGCAGATAGCTGACAAAATCTTGGGAAAGCCCAAAGATCTCCAAGTCGAGGAGGAGAAAGTGATAACGGAGTACATAGTCTCTATTATGGTTCGAATAATGTCTCTTAGTGGAACAGACATAGGTGGGGGTATGGGATGTCTCGTCGGGTCGTTCCAGTCAAAGGGGACCTCATCAGAACTTGGAGAGAGAGTATTCAGAGGAAGAATGAATCTCTCTTGTTCAAAAGGGGGAAGACTTGGAATGTTGATGACGTTACTGGAGGGTACATCACTCCTTTTAGGGAGAGTCTATTTGACCATAAATGGCACCGGCGTGGTCACTTCTTTAATTATAGGTTGAATATGATGCATGGTAACGGGGGCAGGAGACGCTTCACCCTCCGTGGAGGGGGTGAGGTTAGAGGAAAATCTCGGTGGTGAGACCGCTGGGATCATTAAAGGTGAAGTGGTGTGAGGAGGAACTATGGGTGTCTCAGAGTCCGAAGGGATTTTGGGCGAGCCCCACCTCTCTGGTATCCCAACAGTCACTAGGAACAAGTGATTAATATGGCTTCCTTCACAAGTCCTGCAAAGTAATTTAGGCTTATGTCTGAGATGTTTAGGCTTCTCGATGGGACTGGTCAAGGAAAGAGAGTCTTATACTGTATGATGAATAGGAGTCGGAGACGTGACACAGCTATGATCTGGGGTGAAAAGGATGGTGCCCCCAACATAATTGGCAGAGGTTGGAAGCGAGTTGTCGACATGATTTGTAGAAAGTGTCGAATCATTCCTGACATGACTAGCAGAGGTGGGCGATGGTGCACTAGTCTGTCTTATAGTGGTTGGGCTAGAAATATATTGCAGTGTTTGATTCCAAGGTCCTGGGAAAGATTGATTCTAAAATATTGCAAGATAGAAAGGATCCTGGTATACTCCCTATCCTGGCCCAGAAACATGGTGGTTTATGCTAAGGTGGTCTGAAGAGGTTTGGATGGGCATCATCACTGAGGTCTGCAAAGAGACCTAGATAGGATAAGACTTATTTGAGTGAGGATACATGTTTCCCCCTTGTGAGGGTGTTCCATAAGGAGGGTAGCCCGAATTATAAAATTGATTCTCCCCATAAGGAAGACCTGGGGGTACTTGAGGACCTGGTGCAGAAAATGTGTTTAAAGGGACCAACATGGTAGATGAAATATACATGGGCGGGGTGTAATAAGCACCCATCTGAGCATTGGGTCCTGAAAGAGAATAGCTAGGATTGGATCCATAAGGTGGAAGATTCCAACCTCCCATGGGAACACAACTCATATCAAATGAAGAAGTGGGCATGGGAACGATGGTGCCCCCAGGTCCAATGCTAGGATTCATATAAGTAGACCAGGGAGGGGGTTGCACGTGGGAACGCATATCAACAGAAAAATTACTAGAGAACCAAGGTGTGGATTAAGCGTTGTAATCATGCATACCATTGTAAAAAACAAAAGGGTCTTCCCCCATGAAATGAGGAGGCATCATGGGGGAGGTAGTGGTGAATGGAGGAGTAAAAGGAACTCTGTTATCCATGATAATGAAACCAAAAACCAGATTCCTAGGGCCAACTAGTAATCAAAGAGCATACCAAAAAGTCAAATGGCCAATATGCATGCAAACGAGCTAAAGTGGTTGAGTGGCCTCCCTCGCTAAAGAAGGTATGCCTCGTCCAAGAGGGACCTGAGACTCCCTGCTAAAGTTTGGAGGTAACAAAATTAGTTATAAGGGCCCTCGTAGGCTTAACAACCAGTCGGTCAAATCCCCCCGGAGAGGTAATCTTCCATAAAGGTTGTGTGTTTTCTAACCCCTATTTGACTTAGGATACAAGAAGAATAACCCCTACAAGTAACCTATGAGAAACCTAAGTCAAGCAATTAATCAACCACTGTATAACCGATGCACAGGCGAACAGTCGTAAATCTAGATTATCGTATAGGCAGGGTAGCAAAGCCCAAAACCTTGAAAGTATCACCTCTCACAAAGGTATGGATACTAGCAAGATCCCCAAATACGAATAAATCCACAGAAATATCTCTAATGTTAGGTGAGTATCCAGGGGTTATCCCTTCAAAAAACTTTGCGCAACCTCGTGCTTAACTCTGGTGTGAGAGGAGCCTCCTGATATTACCAATTATACAATGGATTTCTCAACTCCTCGTCTCAGACACATATGTTGATTCAATTTCCTTGGAGAAGTTTACTCACAAAATCCTATTCCAAGGCACTAAATCCTAGGCTAGTTTGTGCACCCTAAACAATAAAATCATTACCAATCAATTTTAGTTTAAAGCGTAAATTTTATTGGCCGTGATTACTCAAAAAGGTATGGAAATGAAACTCATGGTGTTATGACTCTGCATGAAAATAAAAATAGATATAATGCAAAGCCTAACTTTAACTTTTCAGTGAATGATATGCTAAATAAAAACAGTGCAATCTTCAATTTTAACTCTGCAACTCAGAAGTAAAATGCAATCTTTCGCTAAATGTGCTAAGCTAATGATAAAGATTCCAAGACAAAAATACCAACCAATGCAAAATACCTATTTTTTTTATTTTCAATGTATTAAAAATAAAATGCATGGACCAATAAGAGACTTGATATATAACTTATATTGTGTATAAAAGAAATCACTCGAGCAGAATACCAAGCAGCTAAGTAGAAATCCCAACTACCAAGAACAAATCAAAAGAGAAAAACAAAGAGAAATACGTCGCCCAAAAATTCAACTCCAAACAGGTTTCCTGTCATCCCAGATAATCCCAACAGGCACCACAGAGACCTAAGAAGGCTCAGTGATCCTCAAAACCTACCCAACAGTCACTAAACCAAGCAAGCAAGCAAGGGGAAGTGGTATACGTGATTGTTCAAGAGAAAAGGGTGTATATACGCCTCTTACAGTGGGACAACAAGCGTGTATACATGGTTGTCAGGGAAAAAGGGCGTATATAATTTAAAACAATGCTAGGCAAGGGTAAAAGGCTGAAAAACTCAGACCCAAAGTGAATAGACTCTACCCAACTTTGATATGAAAAGAAACACAAAGGAAAAAGAGCAATGTAAGAAGAAAAAATACTTCACCCCTTAGAAGGAAGATCTATCCCCAGTGGAGTCACCAATTCAAGAGAAAAGGGAAAAACTCTCTATGGACAAGGGTAAGACACAACAGACAGGTATGACTGCAAAAATCAACTCAACTCCAACATGTTGTATATAAACTAATGTGCAATACGAGGAATAAGCCTACCTCGATCCAATCGTTTGATGTCGTTCCACCGTTGAGCACTTTGACCCAAAGCTTTACACCT
>SNQJ01S0050228.1:65096-77346 GCA_010110895.2 Picea sitchensis
AGAGTCTATGTGCACAGGTCACTGAGTCAGCACAAAATAATAAGAATACTATTCCAGAAGAAAAAGGTATATAATCCAAGGACTCTGTGCGCTAAAAAATCCCATTGTGCCAGAAAGAGGACCGACGATCGGAAAACACGGTAATTCGGAAAATGACAGCTGTGAAATTCAAGCAGTAACTGGCGGTGGCTATTGAAATTACAAAAAACGCATGGAAGTCCATACGCAAAGGTAAATAAGTTAGTGCAACGTAAAGGGAAAATTCAAAAAACATGGCACACAGGACAACAGTTAACAAGTACAAAGTTACCATGCACAGGACACACAACAAAAAATGAAAAAGGGACAATTATCAGTGTGGAACAGTTGTCACTTCGTCGTCCCACTATAAAGTCGGAAAAAGGGGGGAAAGAAAATCATTTTGTTAATTTCTAAGGATAAGAACACAGATCCGAGCGAAAGACTGATAGAGTGAGACTTTGAACTAGCATCCATTGAATTCGAAGATTTACAGTCTAGATCTTGTCACAATGTCACCACCACGATTTGGAGCATCGGGAAGGGATGAAAGGAACATGAGAAGCATTGCTTGGGCGACAGATGCAAGGGAGAAACATATACCCATAGTGGTGGATGTGGATGAACTCCACACACCTGAGTACAAATAAAACCCCATGACAATAGAGGAGGAACATAGAGAGAGAACATAGCTGGAGGAGGCCGGGTAGCTAGAGGAGGACATAGAGAGAACTAAATCCAATAAATCAAGAGGACCAGGGCCACGAAAGGCCGAGTAGGTGACAGGTTCAGCACCACAGAGCCACAAACTAGAGGCAGTAATAGACTCAACAAGCAGGCAGTAACAGACACAACAAGTAGGCAGTAACAGACACAACAAGAAGGCAGTAACAGACATGGAAAGAAAGTTGTGATAGCTGCACAAATCAGGAAGTTCACGATGTCAGTGTTGGGGGCCTGTTGGGAACATGCCCATTTTTTGGAAAAGGAATGACGTGGAGGAAATACAGTTGGCAGGGAGGCATGTGAGGCGTGCATGAAAGAAGATGGGAAAGAAAGACAGTTGGCGGGAAAACCAGTGGATGAAAGGAAAATGTGCATGAAGGGGAGGAAAGCATGCAAGGCTAGCATGCAAGAAGACATAACAATGTTAGGGTTTTGGTAAGAGAATGTAATGGCTGATGAGCCAAAAACAAATATAAATATATACCTAGAAGGTCTGGGTGGGGGTTCTACTTATCGAGTGTTACTCGCGTGAGAAGGAGTAATTGGTTTGTAGCACGACTGTAATATGATCCAGTATTGTAAGCTTTGAGATGTAGAGGGTTAGAAGGGTAGATATTGAGGGTTATATCACAAGATGAGGAGCCCGGTGTGATCTAGTCCACCTCATAATAGATCTCGACCCGACTGAGGACGAGTTGTAAAGCACACAATGTTGTAGTTTTGGAACCGCCATAATAAAATAGCTTGAGAGACAGATATTTGTGGACATAGCCCAGGAGGGGGTGAACCATGATAACACTTGTGTTATGTGATTTAATGTTTGTGTCCCTTTTAGTGTCAATACGTAGGTGTTAGAATGATGTATGAATGAATTAATGGATCTAATTACGCTACATGCATGAATGAGAATGATGGTATATTGCTCTAATAATTAGATAGAATTCACAACGCACAATTCACAGATCCCCATTCATTCCTAGACTACAAGCAATTGAGCATTGCAGTCACCCATTAAGACTATCTTGGGTGAGATTGCGCAGTGCACTCTATGTGTTTCATTTCCTTCTGGTTTACTAGGAGGGCCAATAGTTTTAGAGGCTTTGTTGGATCCCTAGTAGATATGAACCTGGGTCAAATCATGTTAAAGGTATAACTAAGATAAGCAACCAGCACTAATCAACTAAGTTCTATAAAACTAGACTTTGATGATGAGGTTAGGGCTCTTGTAATCTTGTGATCATTGCTAGAAAGTTGGAATGGCTTGGCCATGGCTGTAAATAACTCTGTCCCTGGTTCAAATACTTTAAAATTTGATAATGTTGTTGGTGTTATCCTTAGTGAGTAAATGCTACGGAAAAGCACAAGTGAGACATTAGGTAATGTGTTAAACATGGAGAACAGGGGAAGAGAAAAGGATAGAGGAAAGGGCTCAGGAAACCGCGTGAATTATAGGAAGGGTAGATCCAAATCCAAATTTGGAAAGATAGAGTGTTGGAATTGTGGGAATAAAGGACATCTGAAGAAAGACTGCATAGTTCCAAAGAACAAAGAGATGGACAACATGAGAAAAATCAAGAAGCAAATGTAATAGGTGATGTGTTAAATGATTCTTTGATTCTTTCTATAGATAATATTTTTGAGTCTTGGGTAGTAGATTCAGGGGCTTCATTTCATGACACACCCCATAGGAAACATTTTCTAGATTATGTTCAAGGTGATTTTGGATAGGTTCATTTGGGTGATGATGCACCATGCAGAAGTTTTGGAATGGGAAAGGTAAAAATAAATCAAAGCAATGGAAACCAATGGTTGTTGAAAAAGGTAAGACATGTTCCAGATCTAAGGAATAATTTCAATAGGGAAGTTGGAAAGTGAAGGTTGTATATCCTTATTTACAGATAAGGTGTGGAAGGTCACCAATAGATCATTGGTGATAGAAAAAGGAGAGAAGGTAGGTACATTGTATTTATGTACTGGTAATACTGACTCTTCTATCTCTTTAGCTTCTACGTGAGTGGATACAACACGGTGGCATCATAGGCTTGGACACATGAGTGAGAAGGGGATGAAAATACTTCACAAAATAAATGTGTTTCCGGATCTTAAACAAATTGATTTGGATTTATGTGAGCATTGTGTTTATGGAAAACATAAGAGAGTTAGAATTCTCATAGTCGGAAAAGAAAAGAAGAGTGAAAGGTTAGATCTTGTGCATATAGATGTATAAAGAGAAAATCAAGTATCATATCTTGGTGGTTCTCGTTATTATGTTACTTTTATTGATGATGCAACTAGAAAAATTTGGGTTTATTGCATTCGACAAGAAACTGATGTTTTTGATACTTTTAAGAAATGGAAATATTTGGTTGAGAATGAGACAGGAAAAGGTTGAAGTGTCTCAGATCAAACAATGGAGGTGAATATTACATCAAGGAGTTTGATTATTAATGTTCATACTATGGGATTCATAGAGAGAATATAGTTCCATAAACACCACAAGAAAATGGTGTGTCAGAAAGGATGAGCAGGCTAATCATGGAGCGTGCAAGGAGTATGAGATATTTTACTAGTTTTCCCTTACAGTTCTAGGCAGATGTTGTAGATACTATTGTTTATTTAATAAACATGGGACCTTCAAGCTCTTTGGATGGTAGAATTCCAGAGGAGGCATGGAAGGGAAAAAAGGTAAAGTATTATTTTTTGAAGACTTTTGGTTGTGAATCATTTGTCCATATTGATAAAGAAAATAGAGCAAATCTTGAGGAAAAATACAAGAAGTGTAACTTTATTGGATACGTTGTTAATGATTTTGGTTATCGCTTATGGGATTATGAAAATAAAAAAATCATTAGGATTAGAGATGTCATATTCAATGAGAAGTTCATGTACAAAGATCAGTTGCAGGGAAAGAAACGGGAAAAAGAAAAACCAGAATACATAGTGCTTGATGAGATCACTGAAAAGAAATTCCAAACGTACCAGAAAATCATAATGTACAACAACAGGATTAAAAGGTACCTCAAACTCCTGCAAGTGTTGTTAGAATATCTACCAAGTTAAGTAGACCCCCTGAATGATACTCTCCTTCATTTTATTATTTATTGTTGACTGATTATGGTGAACTAGAATGTTATGAAGAGACAATGCAGGTAGACACCAAAAAGAAGTGGGAGCAAGGCATGAAACAGGAAATGGATTCCTTGGTAAATATCCAAACTTGGGACTTGGTTCAGTTGCTTGCAAGAAAAAGAGCATTGCAGAATAAATGGCTTTACAGGTTGAAGCAAGAAGATGGAGGAAAAAAACAGTACAAGGCTAGACTTGTTGTAAAGGGGTTTGCACAAAAGAAAGGTATAGATTTTGATGAAATATTTTCTCTTGTTGTTAAAATGGATTCAATTATAGGACTATTTTAAGTCTTGTGGCAGGTAGAATATTTTCATCTTTAGGCGATTAGATGTAAAAACATTTTCTCCATGGGGATTTGGAGGAAGATATTTATATACAGCAACCATAGGGGTATAGAGGTCAAAGGAAAGGAGAATTTGGTATGTAGGTTGAAGAGAGCTTGTATGGCCTAAAGCAAGATCAAGGAAATGGTATTTGAATTTTGTGAGGTTTATAATTAGAACAAGTTTATAGTAGATGTCATTATGATCACTGTATTTTAATTTAAAATGCTAGAAAATGGGCTTCTCTTCTCACTCTATTGTATGTAGATGACATCCTTGTTCTGAGAGTCTAATATACGGGATATAAATGTGCTCAAGAATAAATTATCTAATTCATTTTGAAGGATTTGGGTGCTACAAGAAAGAAATCCTTGGTATGAGAATAACAAAAGAGACATGAAAAATGTAAAATTGACATTTTTCTAGAAGGTGAGTACATAGAGAGGTGTTGGAGAGGTTAGAATGAAGAATGAAAAACAAGTTAGTACTCCTTTGGCCAACCATTTCAAAATTAACTAAGGAAATGTGTCCCCCAAGACCTGGGAGAAATAGATATACACACTAGCATAAATCCTGCAGACATATTAACAAAGGGAGAAACCAGGGAGTCCTGCAGACATATTAACAAAGGGAGAAACCAGGGAGAAATTGAGTTCCTACTCATTTTCAGTTGGTCTTCAAGCATGAAGGTGAAGATGAGAAATTTTCCAGGTCCAAGAAGGTTCATATTCCAACAGATACAACAACAGTGGAGTTATTGAGATCAGTCTCCAAGTGGGAGATTGTTGGTTGAGGAGCCTGATTATCTTCCTAATTCAGAGGTCTTTGTTTTTAGTCGTGTTTATACCCCATGAATATTTTACACCCTAGAAGAATGTACACTCCTCCATGCGGGGGAGTGTAGAGGGGGGTTACCCCCTTTGCAAGGTCCAAGGGCAAGCGGGCGAAGCCCCCAAAGGAAAACTTGCCTTGTAAATGTTTATTGTAATTTCATTGTAAATATGGACCATTCATTATAAGGTCGCAGATCTGACAGTAGAAGTTATGTTAAGGTTTTTTTCCCTAGAAGGAAACCCTCTTTTATGAGGGAAATTTATTGTGGCTATGCATCATCGCGAAGAATGTATTCTGAAAGAGGGGACTGTGAGAGAAAGAAGAGGAAGTTACAGCAGGTGTGCTATAGGTTGTATCCCTTCATTTGTTGGATAATAATAAAGGAAGGACCTGGAAATTTCTCTAGTGGGCGTAACCCACACTGGGTGAACCACGTATATCTGTGTCTCTATTGTATTGTGTACCTTCTGTGTTTTATTTCCGCATTTGTTTGATTTTATTTCTCCACGATCCTATTTTTCTAATAGATTGTCTCCTTTCCCATGATGTAATGTTTCCATTGACAATAGGCTTGTACAATGGAATACATTTCCTTGTCATAGGTGGGGTTTTTATGGACAATATCTGAGAGTGTATCAGTATGGTATGCTATAGGATGATTGTGTTGAGTGAGAACTGTGCCTACAACATAGTAGGATGCATCAATATCAATATTGAATGGTTGTTGTAGATCATAGAGTATTGGAGCTGAGAACAAGCAATGCTTTAGATCATCAAATGCTCATTGTTCTTCCTTCCCCCACGTGAACATTTCCCTTCCACCACCCTTGGTCACTTGGCTGAGGGCCCATGCAATATGGGAGAATCCCAACATGAACCGTTGGTAGAAGTTGGCAAGTCCCAAGAAGCTCTGAAGCTTAGTTAGTGTTGTCTGGGTTGGCTAGTCATGGATGAATTGGATCTTAGTTGGATCAACATGTACTCCATGCTCATCAAAAATTTATCCCAGGTATTGGACCCTATTCATGCCAAAGGCACATTTTTCCAAGTTGGCATATAGCTTGTGTTTTCGCAGAGTGCTCAAAACTTGTTGAATATGTTGCATGTGATCCTCCCAAGTTCTTATGAATATGAGGATGTCATCCAAATATAACACCACAAAAGATTTGGTGAAGAGTCTCAATACATCATCCATCAACCTCATGAAAGTGGTTAGTGCATTTGTTAAGCCCAATGGCATGACCAACCATTCAAAGAGACCTTATTTAGATTTGAAAGTTGTCTTCCATACATCATTTGGTTTGATGGGAACCTGGTGGTAGCCATACTTTAGGTCAATCTTGCTGAAGAAATTTTCCCCCTTGATTTGGTAAAGAAGGTCATCAATTCTCGGAATTGGGTACCGGTTCCTAACTGTGATTTTGTTTAATGCTCTGTAATCAATGCAAAGCCACCAAGTCCCATCTTTCTTCTGCACCGGTACAATCGATCTTCCATAAGGGGATGAGATGGATCTGATGTGCCCCTTTTGAAGCACATATTGGATCTGACACTTGATTTCATCATTTTCCATCAACAAGCAATGATAGACTAGTCCATTATGCAAGGGTTCACGATGGTTAGATCAATTGGATGCTTGAATTAGCAGTGCGTCGATACCCCGGTGGGTGAGGAGAAGATGTATTTGTACTCTTCCACGATCCCATCCATTTGATTCTACTGCAAAGAGAGGCCCTGTGTAGAGGCCAAAGATGTGGTAGTGACCTTCTTCTCACTGTGAGCACAGATCACAAAGAAGACAAAAATATCGGTCTATGAAATGACCTTACTACATTGCTTAACAGATATTAAAGAAATAGTGATAGGCAGGGCTACCTCTGGTATCCTGTACAATTGTATGTTAGAAAAACATGATCGCAGAGCAATAAAATAAAATAAAAATGCGGAAATAAAACACAAAAGATACATAATACAATAGAGACACATATATACGTGGTTCACCCATTGTGGGCTACGTCCACCAGACAAATTTCCAGGTCCTTCCTTTATTATTATCCATCAAATGAAGGGATACAACCTACAACACACCCGTTGTAACTTCCTCTTGTTTTTCTCACAGTATCCTCACTCGGAATACCATATTCACAATAATACATAGCCTCAATAAATTTCCCTCATAAAAGAGGGTTTCCTTCTAGGGAAAAAATACCCTAACATAACTTCTACCATCAGATCTGTGACCTTATAATGAACCCCTAGGGGCCCGTTTTCCCCTAGACCCCACGGGGGGTAGCCCCCCCTACACTCCCCTGTGTGGAGGAATGTATATTCTTCCTGGGTGTAAAGTTTTCATGGGGTATAGACACGGCTGAAAACAAAGACCTCTGAATTAGGGAGATAATCAAGATCCACAACCAACATTGTCCACCCAAAGTAATAATAACACTGCGGGGTCTAGACTCATACACACCATGTCACTTCCACAAATATGGTTGTCCTAAAATATCATGACAAACTTCAAGGGGATAAATATCAAAAAATACCTCTTCATTGAAAGGCTTGATGTCATAGGGAAGACAACACTATTGGCTGACACATAGAACTCTTCCTTGGTGAAGCCAGTCCATGGTGTAGGGTTGCGGGTGCGGTGTCGTTGGAAGGTCCAGCCACTTGACAAACTCTGTTGAGATCAAGTTCTTATGACTTCCTCTATCGACAATGAAATGAATCGGAGCCCCCTTTACCTACATTTGTGAGTGAAAGAGGTGTTCCCCTAACTCTAGTTCTTCTAGTTCACTTGGCTAGACTTTGCTAGTAGTGATAGTGGCACTGGGTTCAACATCGATAATTTGCTTCCCTCCTTCTGGATTTGATTCAGAGTCAGAATTTTCCTCTGACTCAGAATATTTTAGCTTCGCCACTAATGACTACTTGGAACGACATTCTTCAGTGTTGTGCCAAGGGATTTTATGGTATTCACACCATTTTCCTGTGTCCTTCGATTTCTCATTACCCTTCTTGTGTTTCGACTTGGACTGGTTTTCCTAGGAGTGGCCATATTTTCTCTACCCCTTGTTTTGTGGGTTGGGGCCACCTTTTCCTTGCTTCATCTATGAGGATTTTTCAAATCCAAACTCTCACCTCTTCTGCTTAAATTTTCGCTCGATCTTGATATCATATCTATAAGTTGTACCCAATGATGAAATATCTAGAAATTCCATTTTTGTTTGAATGTATCTATGCAGACAGTCGCGGTATTTGAGCACCAGATGTCACTCAGAGTATTTGATACCCAATTTGGTGAATGGAATATGGAAAATATTCGTGAAATATGGTACTGTCTAGTCCCTTTCTTGACGCATGGTGGTCCATCTTGTGTACTGGTCCTCATAGCTTCCAACATGGTAGTATTGTTCTTTAATGGCATCCATGAATAAATACCATGTGGGGGAAGCCGCAAATATTTCAGATTCCTCTATGTCCCTTTTCTCAGAGTAAGTATCCCACCAGTCCTTAACATGGGGGGAAACCTTAAGGAGTGAAAAAGTAATATTTTCCCTATTGAAAAAATTGTGGACCGAAAAATACCCTTTGAGTAGATTCATCCATTTATCTATAGCATCTTCATCTATCAGTCCTTCAAATAATTGAATATCAAAATTTACTTGTACCTTGAAGGGGGTTGCATGTCCTCTTTATGAATATGCATCTCCTGTGGGAAGACGCTGAAGGATTTGTGTAAATTTTTCCATCATTTCATTCCCTTGTCGCACAAGGGCTTCCTTGAGCAACACTCTAAAAGGATCTCCTACTCCATCATCTTTCTTTTGTTCCCCCATGGGTTGTTGTCGGGTTCAACGCGACCGATCTTGCAAAGGCTCGAATGGTTCGAGTCCCAAATTCTTGTACCTAGATCTTGTTGGGGACATGCACAAAGAAAATAAAATGAAGAGCAGACCGCTCTAATACCACTGATCTAGATTTATGAGTGGAGTGAAATGAATAACATACTAAATATAATAACACAGAGATACAAACAACAAAAATAGATATCCAGTGAACAATAACTTCTATTAAATAAATGAAATAGGATGAAACTGTAAAATTGCAGAATTGGAAACAACTTGCTCGAATGGTGGTAGTTATCTTTGAGAAGAGATGTGGCTGCTACATGCATCTGTCTGAGTAGAATGATTACAATGAGGCTCCAGAGACATTTTTAACATTACTCATGAATGTCAAAACCCTAGACATCCAAAAACCTAACCCTAGGAGATGAAACGCCAAAAGTTATGTGGGCCTCGATGGGTAAGTTGGTACCTCAACTTCTCGGGGTCGTAACTTTTGCATACAACCTCTGTTTTAGGTGCGTGATATCCTGTTGGAAATGTCTTTTTAATAAATACACAGTATGCCATCAAAATATGACTCTATCTACAGTTTGAATGTGTCAATCCAAAACAACCATGTTTAGGGCCCCAAAATGAACTTGGAAGTACAAAAAGATATGTTGACATGAAAACATCCAAAATAATCCATTTGGATTAGGTGGGAAGCCACCAATCTCCATTTGGAAGCTGTGTAGGGCTTCATAAATCCACGGAAGTGTAGAACCCATAATTACAAAGAAATACATAAGAACGTGTTGAACTAAATACTGTCAATAGGAGCCAGTTGGAATAGGTGGGTGGCCACCAATATCCACTTGGATCACATATTCATCCTTTCTACAACTCCATTATATTGAGGTCCTTATGGAGTATTCTTTTGCATTGTTTTACTACACTTCTTACATAATTATTCGAATTTGTTTCCGTAGAATTCTCTACCATTATGCATCCTCATCACCTTGATTCTCTTCTTTGTTTGTTTCTCCACAAGAGCCTTAAACTCTTTTAATTTGTCAAAGACTTTATATTTCTTCCTTAGGAAAAAAATCCATGTATTCCTTGAGAAGACATATATAAATGAGACATATTACACAGATTTACCCAGTTATGGAATCGACATAGGTCCAAACACATCACTATGCACCAACTGTAAAATTTGTATTTCCCTCATAGCACCAGAGGGGAATCTTTCATGATTCTACTCCCATATAAAAAAAAGTTCACAAAAATCAAAATCCAGAGAGAAATTGGCCATACCTTCAACCATACCTTTACTGTGTAGTACTTGAAGACCCTTCTCTCCGATATGTCCCAATCTTTGATTCCATAACATAGTTTTTTTTCTAGAGACTGTAGGTTTTTTATCTTCTTGAGCTCCAATATCAGGAACAATTAAATGGTTGCACCCATCACTAATATTGTTTCTTGGCCACTTATACAGAGTTCCAATCTGAAACTCGTTCAACAACACCATTTCCCCTCGAACCATCATGTACATTTCTTTCTCAAACACTATTTTTACCCGTGCATCATCCATTTTACTTACACAATTCAAATTTCTAGCCAATCCTAGAATGTGCAAAACACCAAGGACTGTTCTAATTGTTCCATCCATGAGCTTCAACTTGAATTTTCATTGTCCTATGATTTTTGTTGTCGATTCATCTCCTAGAAAAACGTCACCTCCATCATAACTTTCATATTCACATAACCACTCCCTGTGAGGAGTCATATAAAAGGATGCACCTGAGTCAACCAACCGTTTTTCTTAATTTGAATGTGCTCTTAAAGAAGCTAAGTACACATCCCCTCATTCATTTGCAAAGGTTTTTTCTTTGATATAAGGGGCATTATAAGATCCTTTCCCTCTCTCAATACTTTTATATCTACATTGTTTCTTGTAATTCCCTTCTTTTCCACATCTCCAACATACCTTTACAATTTTTTTGGGATATTTAGATCTCCCACTTGAGTACTTAGATCTATCTCTTTCCTAGGATATTCCTCTTGAAAATAAGGCATCTGTGCTTTGGATTTTCGTGTTTTCTGCCTCATCTCATCCGACAACAAGGATGACACCAGATCATCGAAAATTAAAGTAGTTGTATCACTACCTATGGCCACAACCAGACTATCCCACGAGTTTGGTAAAGACAACAAGAAATTGATACATTTATCTTCATTTGAAATATTAATATCAACAGATAATAGTTGACTTACCACAGTATTGAAGGAGTTTAGAGGCTTTGACACCAAGTCTCCATCTTTAATCCTCAAGTTGTACAACTTCTTCCATAGGAAATATTTGTTTACCAGAGAATTAGATTGATACAAATCCCCTAAATTATTCCATAATGCCTTGGCTATAGCTTCTTCTGACACATTCAACAATATTGAATCTGAGAGACACAACTAAATTGTGTTGTTCTGTAAGGTAGCTAGAGAGGTAGTGGGGGGGCCCAGAGGGCCCATAGTGATAATAGTGGAGGTCATTCAATGTAAGGTGGACTAGGTCCACTATATTATTAAATAAGGCCCACTATGGTAGTTAGATATAATAAATGTAAGACAAGGCCCACCATGGTAGTTAGATATATTAAATGTAAGAGGACTCTTAGAAGGTTCTACTCTAGAAGATTCTCCCTCTAGATGTTCTTAGGTGATGGTAACATCTATATAAAGGGTTCAAGCAAATGTAATGAGACATGAAGAGAAATATTGTTGTATTTGGAGCGGTAGCTCAATAGGAGGATGCCCCCTCGAAGAGGCAAGTGAACAAGAGAGGATCCCTTCCATAATAGGATCCATTGTATGGTGTTGCCCTACCTCAAGGGTTTCTATAATAAAGTTGTGGTTTTCTATATTGTTCTTCTATATCTATTGTGGTTCTTTGGTATTCAGTCTTTGGATCTTAACAAGTGGTATCAGAGCACTTTCCTTGGCCAATGAAGGGAAGATTTATTTTCTCTTTTTGCAGAATTTTTTTTCTAGGGAAGAAAAAGAGGGCGGCGCACTTCAGGTTCATATGTAAAGTTTTATGAGCTTAATTTGGAAAAAAAAAATTGGATATTTGAATTTCTCTTGGAAAAATACCCAATTTCAAAAAAAAAATCAGCCGAAACAGAGTTCGGGAAGTAAAGTTATGAGCATTTCAAATTCAGCATTTTTTCAGGGTTTTTCCGGAAAAAACCGCGATTTTTTGCCGTAACTTATTGTTCTATTTTGGGGGGTTTTTTCATAGCAAGATGTATTTTACAGGGAAATGTGATGGCCCTAGTATTGAATCATTCATTAAAGAAAGAAAATCAGTATGGGAAGATACTTGGCCCC
>SNQJ01S0050229.1:54994-80421 GCA_010110895.2 Picea sitchensis
AAACTTCCCCCCTTTAAGCAGTTGTGAAACACATATCAAATTTATATCTTGACTTCCATATATGCGCATATATGGAATCATGCATATATGGAACCCGACTTCTGTATACATGCATTTATGAAAGTTTTCTTCCATAAATGCGGATATCATGCACAACTGCTTAAAGGGGGGAAGTTTATCAAGATAGACCATGCATGCTATGAGAGAGATGGTGAAGGGAAACCAAGAATGGTTGAGATGACCCTCACTAGACTAGTACCTACTGGGTGTAATTGCTCAGCAGTCCTTTGACCCTGAAATGAATTACTAGTTAGGCTGGTAGTTGGAAGGCCATCCTCAAGAGTTGATGAGGAGATGGGGCAGGGTACCCATCTGAAAAGCTTCTAGGCCTGACCACGAATTGGGATTCAGACCCACGCAACCCTGCTAAGGGAGGCAAGAAAGGAGGTATTTCGGGGACAGAGACAGATCTACGAGATAGCAAAGTAGAGGATACACTCTCTCGAGAAGAGAAAGGAAACAGATTTCGACTCTAAAGTTGAGAGGAAAAAGCTAAGAAACAAGCTCGATCTAGTTATAAGAAGCCACAGACAGGGTTTCACTACAAGCTGATAAACAAGGTTGACGAGTGACTTAGGGAGTACTCATGCAGACCTCCTTGCTTGGAGTAGAGAAAACCAATAGCCACATTCCTGTGGGAGAAGGAGAGTAACCTTCGTCCCTTACTATTGTGGAGCACAGAGAAATAATCTCTTAGAACATCATGGTCTAGCTCGGGGGTGGCCAGTGGTAAATCTAGTAGGAGTGGTTGTGCCTATGGTTGGGAGGAAAGCATGGGAATTATGCACTTGGAGAAACAATAAGAGGAGCCATGACCTAGTTCGCGGAGCGCTTGCCGATAAGAAGGTTGCAATCTTTCTAATCTTCATATTGAATAAAAGAGTTATTTCCTGTCCCAATACATGGTGTCATTATGATTTTATTGATTAATGCATCTATGTCTATATCTGAATATTGAAAGTAACAAGTAGAGATTGTATATTTGTAGCATTATTTGCCTAAGTGTTCTTGTAGATCAACTTTGGGGGGAGATCGACAATCTAGGAAGCTACAAAGGCAAAGGAGGTCTACACCAGACACTAGGACCAAAGGTACACCTACTCATCTTCCTTCCTCTCTCTTGTCTTTCAGTTTAGATAGTTTTGAGACAACTTAGGAATATGACTGTCTTTTAAGGGAAGTCAGTGCTTTGCCTGTACCTCGACCCAGTATAGTAATAGCGGGATTTTCCCTGCTAGAAGGAAGGGAGAGAGAGAGAGAGAGAGAGAGAGAGAGAGAGAGGGAGGGGGGTAGAAAGTGATAAAGTGAGAGAGAGATGTTTGAGAGAGAGGGGAATATAGGGGGATGGAGGGAGAGAGAGAGGGGTCGAGTGACCTAGGTAATCTCGGCCAATTACTAATTCCCCTAGATCTACAAAAACAAACTTAGTGTTGTCTTCAACAATGGAGGCTATTGAGCAATGGTGTCATAACCATGCATACAAAACAAGAAGTGAAGTGATAGGAGGTCGACTAAGGTAATCAACGATTATATTGGTTGTCTTTTTTTGCTTAATTAACAATAAAGATTGTTGCAGGTAACTAATCCACTTCCACTATCTTGTTTTCTGCAACATGGACTATAGAAGGGAAAACTCTAGAGGCTTATGGTTGGTATGTATAACCATTCTCTACCTAGAATGTAGTGTCTTCATTGTTTAAGTGTTTGCATAGTAGCATATAACTCCCTTTCACTAGTAGAATACTTACAAATAATATCATTGAAAATGATTATAAATGGAATGCCATGGGGTGACCAACTTGAGTTTTAATGACTCCCATAGGATAGTCTATATAATTAATCTTTATTTCAAATTGCTAATTTAAATTAGGTAGAGTGAGAACTGGATCTTTACAAAGATTTTATTTGACCTATTCAATAACTTACATGACCATTGTGTTGATGTACATTTGGATATTATTTTTCTACCTCCCTTCATTCATTAAATCATTACCAAGCAATGTGATTGAATCCTAAAAAAAACGTGTGATAAAAATGTGCTAAGGCAAGGAAACACCTTAAACTCATGAATGTTTCTTAATGATAAGCAATCCTTCATGACTTTAATTTTCTCTAGGTCAACTCAAATGGCTATAGAATCAATCACCTAAAGAAGATAGTTATTACTCTTCATTGCAAAAGAGAACTTCTCCAAGTTTTTATACAATTTACATTGTTTGAGAGTATTAAGCACCCATTGACGTTGCAACAAATGATTTTCCCATGATCTGTTGTAAATCACTATCATAGATCCCTACAGTTGATGCACATACAACATCTCCCATATTTATTAGGAACTAAAACCACTACACTACTAGAAGGAGAGGAAATAGGTCGAATATGTCCTTTGTTGATTGATTCATTTTTTAATGGATTTCTTCATTTTGGACTAAAACAAACCCTTCATAAATAGATACATTGAATAATGAACCTGAAACAAGATCTATGGATTGTTTTCCGTGACAATGCAGAGCCCTTGAAAAAATATTTGTATTCTTTAATTACTATATGAAATTCGATATTGTTGGTTGGTCGAGAGTGTTGATGTTATGGTAGCTACGAGAGGTATTAAATTCAAATGTAACCTTTGACTAGAATGGAATATTTCAGAAGAAAGGGAAACCCTAAAAATATGTGTGAAACTCCTAGAAGACAAGTCAGCCTAGAAGAATAAATAATATTAGAATATTATCTTCCAGAAAGACAAGTCGGCTCCATAGGAAAAAGATAAACAAAAAATATAATTACCAGAAAGTTAGGTCGACCTAGCCAAAAAAGTCACTAGACAAATTAATATAAATAGAGGATGTTTTAGCTCATTTGTACACCCAGTCAGAGCGTAAGTCTTGTGGAGAGTGTTAGAGAAAGATTTGCCTCATCCTATGCAATCTTGCAGAGAGGACCTTATTCCATTCCCCCATGCAGACTTGTTTTCCCTGATGACAAAATCCAGAGACCAAAATAAATATTTTTCCACTTGCACGCACCTTGAAAGATATACAACAAGCGTGTGCATAGGCTGATCCACTACAACCTGCGTACATGGGGATTTGTGTCAGAAAATCCAAATTAAATGTCGGGTTTCCTTGTCATGACAGGAAATCTCTAATCCTTGGCCTTCCACATGATGGAAACGTTCTGACTCGACCCTTCTGTTCCATTTTGAAGGCTATAAATGGGCCAATTCCTAGCTATGGAAAAAGAGAGAGAATTCAACTTTGAGAGAAAAGTTACTATGGAGGAATCATTTACTTCATATTGATTCTGCATCCCTTTGTCCTTTTTAAGTCTGAACACATTTTTCAGCCCCCAAGCTCTTCATTGATTGATGGAGAACCTCATTGTCTCCCTTTTATGAGCTTGCCTTTGGTGGAGGATTGAAGTGGTCGAGGCCCAGTTGGAAGGAACTTGGTTTCTCGGTTCTAAACAGTGCCAACATGGAAGTCTGTAATATTTTCACTTATGTTGATCATTTATTAATAGAAATACTCATTTCCCGTACAATTGATATCTTGCGAATATATGAGTTATTATCCATGGACATATTTGTTATGTATATTGATGGATTATGATATCTAATGTGCTAACCTTTTATATTACCACCATATGCTTGTTTTTCTTGTTTGTTGAGAAGTTATTGCAAGTATATAGTTTTGGGTCAAAGTGCTCAATGGTGGACTTCATCGAACATCTGGACGAGATAGGCCTCTTTCTTATTTTGTTTGCATATTGGTTTATATAGCATATGTTTGGAATGGAGTTGATTTCTGTAGTCATTTCCGTCTGTTGTGGTTTACCCTAGCCATAGAGAGATTTTCCTCATAACAGAGAGATGAAGTTGCAGCTGCAAGGAGGATTAAGGGCATATGGTGATCTCTTGGTCTTGGTATCTCTCTAGCACTATCAAGTGATATTCTTGGTGATTCTCTTGGTGATATTCTTGGTGATGTACAAGATAAGTATGGCACAATTTTGAGAGAGTAGTGCAACTATTGCTGCTACAGTTTTGTATGGTACTTGTTCTATGGATATGGAGACTCTCTCTTTTGCGCTACCCTTGGAGAAGGAGTTCTCTACTTGTCTTGATTTGTTGTTGTATTTAACAACCAGGGTTTATCTGTTGGTTCTAGTATGGCTTTTCAGAATAATTCTTCCAAAGGTTAAAGGTGCTCAGGGGTGGCTGCGTGCCTATGGTTGGGTGACAATATTGTGATATCATCTATGGTAAAATGAGAGAATCAATTATTTTAACAGTTTATGGGCCCACACTATCTTCAAACAATCTAACCACTAAAAGGTAGATTGGAAAGTTCATTGTCAAGCTCGTTATAGCACCAGTTGCAGTTACAGTTGCAGTCAAGTTTTGCAGCAACAACAAACCCTAACCCATTTGTTCGGGCACCTATAGTAAAGAGTTTGGCACATTTCTTTGACATTATAGTCAACCCTAGCCTATCACACCTCTTGGTACCCTCAACTAGCAAAAACATCAGGCAAAATGCGCATTTATGGAAGAGAGCTTCCATATATGCAAATTTTGGCCTCCATAAATTGCATATAGGGAAGGTAAAATGCGCATATATGGAAGTTATCTTCCGTATATGCACATTTACTAAAGGAAAAAATGTGCATTTACGAAAGATAACTTCCATAAATGCTCATTTTGGCTTATGTATATGCATATTTACAGAAACCAAAATGCGCATACTTCCGTATAGTCTCATTTTTCCTTCCATATATGTGCATTTTGGCTTATGTATATGCATATTTACGAAAACCAAAATGCACATATACGGAAGCTATCCACATTTTTCTACTGTAAATGCGTATTTTGGCTTCCTTAAATGCACATTTTTTCCTTCCATAAATGCGCATATATGGAAGCCAAACTGCGCATATACGGAAGCCAAAATGAGCATATACAGAAGCTCCCTTCCGTATATGTGCATTTTTTCTTCCATATATGCGCATTTACTGAAGACAAAAATGTGCATTTACGGAAGAGAGTTTCCATAGATGCGCATTTTGACTTTCGTATATGTGCATTTATAGAAGCCAAAATGCGCATATGCGAAAGACAAAATGCGCATATACGGAAGAGAGCTTCCGTATATGTGCATTTTGTCTTTCGTAAATGCCAATATGCACACATATGGAAAGCTCTCTTTCGTAAATGCACATTTTTGTCTTCCGTAAATGCGCATATACAAAAGAGAGCTTTCGTATATGCGCATTTACGAAAGGAAAAAATGTGCATTTACGGAAACCAAAATGCGCATATATGGAAGCTCTCTTCCATATATGTTGGTCTTCTGTATATGTGCATTTATGAAAGAAAAAATGTGCATCTACGAAAGACAAATGCACATATACAGAAGAGAGCTTCCGTATATGCGCATTTTGGCTTCTGTAAATGCACGCACATTTACGGAAGCCAAAAATGCGCATATACGGAATCTCTCTTCCGTAAATGCACACTTCTGCCATCTGTAAATGCACATATACGAAAGGAAAACATAGATGGAAGAGAGCTTACGTTGAGCATTTTGGCTTCCGTAAATGCGCATTTTTTTCTTCCGTAAATGCGCATATACGGAAGACAAAATGTGCATAAACGGAAGCTCTCTTCCGTATATGCACATTTTGGCTTCAGTAAATGCGCATTTTTTTCTTCCTTAAATGTGCATATACGGAATCCAAAATGCACATATATGAAAGAGAGCTTCCATATATGCGCATTTTGGTTTCTATAAATGCGCAGATACAAAAGCCAAAATGCATCTATATGAAATCTCTCTTCCATAAATGCGCATATATAGAAGAAAAAATGCGCATTTAAGAGAGCTTCTGTGTATGCACATTTTGGCTTCCGTAAATTCACATTTTTCCTTCCGTAAATGTGCATATACAGAAGCCAAAATGCATATATACAAGAGCTTCCGTATATGCACATTTTGGTTTCCGTATAATTTTTCGTATATGCGCATTTTGGCTTCCGTAAATGCACATATACAGAAGTCAAAATCCAAATATGTAGAAGCTCTCTTTCGTAAATGCACATTTTGTCTTTCGTAAATGCACATATATAGAAGAGAGCTTCCGTATATGTGCATTTTGGCTTCCATATATGCACATTTACAGAAGAAAAAAATGCGCAATTACGAAAGCCAAAATGTGCATATAAGGAAGCTCTCTTCCATATATGTTTGCCTTCTGTATATGCACATTTATGGAAGGCAGAAATGTGCATTTACATAAGAGAGCTTCCATATATCTCATTTTGGCTTCCGTATATGTGCATTTATGGAAGCCAAAATGTGCATATACGAAAGCAAAGCAAGGGAAAGCCATCAATAACCAACCAATCCTATATCTCTCGACATCCTACTCAAAACGACATCCTACTCAAAATCAAACCAGAAATATGTTGCAATCCATATTACATCTCTCTCATATATGAAACCATAAATAGGATATTAAAATTGGCATGGTCTCACGAAACATAAACAAAAATATGTTACAATCCAATGTAAACAATGTGGATATCAAATTCTATATAGGAAATGCACTCCTAAAGGTAAGTTTAGTTTCATTCAAGCTCATATTTCAACATATAACAACACCAAATCTCTGAAAAATAAATAAACCAAGCTTAAAGGGTTAAGGATGCCCAAATTCCATGGTGGTATTCTCGTTATATTGCATACTAATATTTTTAGACCAGGAAGGACATGCTTGATAATAGAAAATGGAAAACATCCTGAAAATGATCAGACACGCTTCCTATATGGTGATAATAAAAACATCTTTCAAAAAATAGGTACTCTCGTTTATAGGAATTTATTCCCATCTCTATCATTTCTCAGTGCATTTTGTATCTCTATCATTTCACGTGGAATTTATTCGTATCTCTATATTTGTTTTTCATTTATAAGCATAATCTGAATTTATAAGCATAATCCTAGAACATAAGCATACGCATAATCCGAATTCCAAGAACATGAGCTTACTAGATAATCGACGAGCTCTGCTGGTAAGGTCTGAGACAAGAAAAATTTACCCCTTCTGCATTGTGCTTCTTCAAAGTTCGATCTCCTGCTTTTGCGTTGGCCTAGTTATTCTCAAAAATTGGTTGGTAGCTCAGTTTAATTGCAATGAATTCATAACGAACATAAATCACTTATGGTGTGGGGTTTAGTCTTCATATATCCCTGTTCAAAATTTCATGAAGTGGCATTGATAGTACTTGTGTGGAAAAATTTTACATATGAAAGATGCCTACCACAAAAATTCTTAATACTGCATGCGTTTTTAAAAAAAAAAAACCTTATCAATTCAATCGATACCCTTTATTGTACACTAACACTCATCAAATCTACACTGTTATCAGGTTCTTCTCATTTGAAATGGAAAAAAGAGATATATGTGGTATCCTTAGTTCATTGGGTTACATTATTCACATGGTGTCCTTCAGGAAACATTAAATGCTAAGCATATGCGCACCTCAGAAAGATCAACAAAACTAGAAGTTGTGCATGAATATGAAAACCTTATGGCGCAAGAAGCTAATTCTACAAAGAGCTCTCATGTGAGATCCCAGATTGCGGGGATCAACAACACCCAACATTCAGAACGATCTCTTTCTTGGTGGGGTGTTGCTAAATACTTAGTACTTTCCTAATTCTAATCAGAAAGTAGGACAAGGATTAATATGGAAAAAATGATAGTTGGGATAAGGGAAACATGTGAGTGGGAATGGAAAGATACACTAGAGGAGGCTACTGTGAATCTAAAATTGGTACCCCTTTAACTTTACATATTGTTGTAAAAACTCTACCGGTCTAAAATTAGTAGCAGAGGAGTCATAATGTTAAGTTTTTAAACAACGACAAACATCAGAAGCATGCCTACCACAAAAATTCTTAATACTACATGTGTTTTAAAAAAAACAAAAACCTTATCAATTCACTCAATACCCTTTAATGTACATTGATGCTCCTCAAATCTACCAAGTCATGAATATATATATATATATATAAACACCAAGTTTTCGTTACCGTCCCGATTACTTGCTCGTTAACAAACACACGATATAGTCATGAGTGACTTGGGACTTCCATCCAACGATTCATTTGTTGATATCAATTTTCAGAAACAAGCATGGATCTTCCTCTGAAAGTAGAGACAGAGTTGGTAAGGTCCGAGACAAGAAAAATTTACCCCTTATATGTTGTGCTTCTTCAAAGTATGATCTCTTGCTTCTGCATTCGCTTAGTTATTCTCAGTGATTGGTTAGTAGCTCAGTTTAATTGCAATGAATTCATAACACTTCATCTACGTCAAGTCTCTCTGGCGATGACGGGTGGTAATTAAGCTCGATTTAATTGCAGATGAATTCATAACACTTCATCTACGTCAAGTCTCTAGTGCTACAAAATGCTAGCAGCGCCTGGGGGATAGTTCCAGAGCACGAACAGGGGGTCGTCGGAAATCTACCTGTCGGAGTAAGGACACTCGGGAGGGAAGATTGCTCCCGAGTTAGCCTACTCCTAATAATAGAAAATCAAAGCACGCTTATACAATATCTTTCGAAATTAACTGTGATATTCAGATGGTTGAAATTACCGATGACATGCATGGAATTTCAAATTCCCTCTCCTTCAGTTAATGTTTTTGAGATTCCTTCATTTTACCCAAATTTATCTTATGTCAACATTCAATCGATATAAGAGATTGTGTATGATAATATAAGGGCAATGTTGATATACCTATATTTGGGGGAGAAACTACACACCTATATAGAGATCCCACAATGACCTATAGTCTCTCTGGTCCAACTCCTTGTCTATGAGGCAACCCTAGTAGAAGTGGATATGAGAATATAATATTTGAGGAAGAAAAGTTTGATCCTTATTGTAATTATCAATGAAATCTAGCAATATAATTATTGGTGAAATTGTTTTAAGTGCCATATAATTATTTATAAAATTACAGTTATGTAATTCTAACAATTTCTAATTCTATTTCCGGCAAAATTGAAATGAAAATAATATCCAGAACCTTTCTAATAAAATGAAAAATATATTAAAAACACATTTTACTATATTTTAATTAACAACAACCATTTAAATTTTCATCCAAGGTGAGTTTAATTGAGTTGTTAATATCATGTTTACATAATCATCTACATATTATCATATTTTTTTTAAATTTTCAATACAATTTTATCATAAAATATCATCATTAATAATTAACAATTAAAAGTATAATAATATTCATTTAAAAGACTTAAATTTAATTGTTTGCATTTTTTCTTTTATCCATTATCTACTTAATGTTAATGTAAATTAAAACCAAAAACATAAACTATATTCAAAAAATAAAAAATGTTACCATATTCTCCTATTAAAAAAAAAAATCAAATTCAAATTTCCAAATTGTATAACAATTCTAAGTGGTGAACAAAAATTAAATAATAAATACAATTATCATACACCCATCCATTTCACTCATTAACAATTAATTACAAAATTTATATTTTTTTACTAATAACTTTAACAATTAATTACAAAGTGAAAAAACTTTTTGAAAATAAATATTGAATATATATTTAGAATTTTTTTTAGCAATTACCTAAAAAGAAAACTTTTAAATAAACAAAGGGAAAACACTAAGTACTAAGAATGCTATCATGTTAGGCTATGTAGTAATAATACACACCTCAACATACAGAACATTTAATACTCTACAGGCAAGTGCTTATTGCTCCCTTAAACAAAAAACGAATTAATCTTTCCTAGACCAGACTTAACCTAACAACGATCATCAAATAAGATATTTTCTTCATAGTAGGAAAAGATGGCCTGCTACCCAGATACCGTATATTTCTTTCTCAATTTCATCTTTTCAGGTTGAGAAACTGAAGTCATCCTTCCATTTTTAACTTTGTATTTGCTATCTGTTTCTCGAAAGTCCAACTGATTTCTTGTTTCATCTGCCCCTAATACACGAAAGGAAAAGAAAGTCTAATTAATTTCTATTTGAACTGTTGGTAATAAGAAATTTGACGGTCTATGTGTGAATAGACCTGTCACAGCTACGTTTTTGAATTGTAATAAGCAATAGTGTTCTACGTTTGATATTTGATTATACCTGTGAAATGTGTCTTGAATAAAAAATACCTACTTTGCTTAGAGACATTTGCCCCTCCATTTTAAACAGATCAATTGTTAGAAAATCCAGGCTACTAGGCTCAGACTAGTCTTCTAAACTATAAAGCTGCTGGAGCAATCTCTGCGATTTCCTGGAAGCACTAACTATGACGGCAACAAACTCTTCTTGTGATGGCAGATTAATGTCTCCCCGGTGGTCCACATTGATCCCAGCCGAGTTGAATCGGAAAAATTCACACAACCATAACAACCAGAGACACGAAGAACACACAATTGACTTGTCTATTGCATTACAGGCATGACTATTTATACAATGGTGGGATAACCTCCATCGTTGATTAGTTTCAAGATCAATGGTTGGAATTGCTTCTTCTAGATGTTTCTGGTTCTTTCAAGAATTTACCGAAGTCGGTGGAGTCGGTGCATTTATTGTAGGCCTATCTCCATCAACTACCGGACTGGTTGTTTAATTAATTTCTAACACTCCCCCTTAATTAAACAACCTTTACAACACCTATCTTATCTCTACATATTACAAACTTAGCCTTCCCAAGAGGCTTTGTAAATATATATGCAGCATTATCATTTGTGTTGCAATACAATACATCAATTTCATTTGATTGTATTTTTTCTCTTACAAAATGATAGTGTGTCTCAATATGCTTTGACCTAGCATGACACACTAGGTTGTTTTCCAGTTTGATGGAACTTTGGTTGTCACATTGGATGATTGTTGGTACTTTTTGCTTTTCTCCAACATCTTCAAGTATCCTCCTTAGCCAAATTGCTTCACAGGTGGCAATGCATAATGCTTTGTACTCAGCTTCAGTGGATGACAAAGAAACAGTTGGTTGTTTCTTACTGCTCCAGGACACAATCCCTGATCCAATATTGAATGCATATCCTGTAGTAGACTTCCTGTCATCTGGATCTCCTGCCCAATCAGAGTCTGAGAAACATATCAAATCAACATCAAAATCGTTAGTATACTCAATACCAAAATCAATTGTCCCTTTCAAATATCAGAGGACTCTCTTTGCATCTTTCCAGTGATTCTCATGAGGCTTAGCCATAAATTGGCTAAGAATGCTAACTGAATATGCAATATCTGGCCTAGTTGTGGTGAGATAATTTAGACTTCCCACCAATTGTTGATACAAAGTACCATCCACTTCTTTTGATTCATCATTATTGTTGAGCTTAACATTTTGTTCTAATGGATTAGATATTGTCTTACATGTGTTCATATTAAACCTCCTGAGTACCTCCTTTGTATATTTGCTTTGTGTGATTAAGGTCTTACCATTTTCTCTCCATACCTCAAGACCTAAAAAGTAATGTAAATGTTCAAGATCCTTCATTTCAAATTGTTGTGACAACTTTCTTTTGATCTCTTAAATCAACCCAATACCACTTCCTGTTATGATAAGATCATCCACATATAGATAAATCAAAGCAATTTGACCATTTCTATCTTTCTTCATATACAGGTTTGGATCACTTTTACTTTTTATAAAGCCTTCTTGAAAGAAAAATGTATCAATTTTCTCATACCAAGACTTAGGTGTATGTTTAAGTCCATATAAATCTTTCTTCAACTTGCATACAAGATGTTTTTGTCCTTTCTTCACAAACCCCTATGGTTGAACAAGATAAACCTCTTCTTTTAATTCTCCATTCAAAAATGCTGACTTGACATCTAACTGATGCGACTTCCAATTGTACTTGGTAGCCAATGCAATCATTAATCTAATAGTATTCATTTTTGCTACAAGAGCAAAAGTGTCTTCATAATCTATCCCTTCTTTCTATGAATAACCTTTGGCAACCAATCTAGCTTTGTATTTGTCTATACTACCATCAACATTAAATTTATATTTGAACAACCATTTTGATTCTATGGGTTTTTTTTTCTCAGGCAATTCCGTCAATTCCCATGTTTCATTTTTAATTATAGAGTCATATTCTTCCTTCATGGCATCCATCCATTCTTTGTGGTCTTTAGCTTGCTCATAATTTGAAGGTTCTACCACATTCATAGCTTGAGTTATTAAGGCATAGTCTCTATACCTGACCGGGGTCTTAGATTGTCTTGTTTTCCTCCTTAGTTCTTCACTTCTTTGTGGAGTTCCTTCACCTCTTCTAGGCGTGCTCTGGCTACTTGTAGAATCTATGATGCTTTGAGCTTCTCCTTGGACTTCTTCTTCTTCCTCTTTAGCATTTTCCTCATTTTCTTTAGGTAGATTCCACAGATCATAATCATATGTTTTTCGTACTTCATCTGCATTTTCATGAAACAACACATCTCTACTTGCAAACACCTTATGATTGTTAGGATCAAACATCTTATAGGCCTTATATTCTGTACAATAACCAATAAATATGCATTTGATTGCCTTTGCATCAAGCTTTCTTCTATCTTCTTTTGGAATGTGAGCAAATGCCTTACTCCCAAATATTCTCAAGTGACCCACTTATGGATTATATCCATAAAAATCTTCAAAAGGTGTTTTGTGCTCTAAAATTTTTTTAGGACTCCTATTCTTTAGATATACAGCAGTACTAATTGCTTCATCCCAAAAACCATTAGAAATATTTTTACCTTTTATCATACTGCGAGCACATTCAACCAAGGTTCTATTTTTCCTTTCTGCTACTCCATTTTGTTGAGGAGTATGTGGCACTATAAACTATTGTTGAATCCCATTATTTTTGCAATACCTGATGAATGCCCCTGATGTATACTCCCCTCCTTGATCTGACCTGAGAATATTTATGCTCCTTCCTGCTTGCTTTTCAACCATATGCTCCTACAAGAGATTTAGTTTGCATGGGTCCACAAACATCTGTATGCACTAGTTCAAGAATTTCTCGCCTTCTTTTATCTATATGCATAGGAAACTCTTCTCTATGTTGTTTTCCCAATGCACATCCTTCACATTCAACATGTTCACTTTTAAGCATTGGAAGACCTTCTACCATTTCTTTCTTCTGAAGCATCATAAGATCATTATGGTTTAGGTGTCCATACCTTTGATGCCATAGCTCTTCCATTGACATAGTTTTGGATGCCAATGCTTGATGATCCCTCCTTGTAACATCAAGCTTATATAGTCCTCCAACTCTTGATCTTCTTGCAATGATTTTGTAGTGATCCTGTATATCTTTCACCACACATTGTGACTTAACAAATTCTACGTTTAGATCTTGATCTGCAATGGTGGATACCGAAATTAAATTATTCTTTATGCCTAGCACATACATTACATTATGGATTTGTTTCACCTCACCAGTAGATAAAGTCACAGATACATCTCCATACCCCTTAATTTCATGTGACCTATCACCTCCTAGATAGATCTTATGAATATCATTAATGTTTTCATGATATGAATCAAACCAATTCCTATTACATGACATATGAATTGAATCACTAGAATCAATAAACCAGGTATTAGCATCATCAGTGTCTGCTGATAAAGCAGCATCAGAAACAAACAACTTGAGATTTTTGAAATTATCACATACTCTGGCACCTTTATCAACAAAATTTCCTGAATGCTTATTATATTTGGACTCATTAAACTTCCTCCTCCTACAATCTTTAGCATAATGTCCAAACTTACCATAGTAGTAGCATCCTTCATTCTTCTTCACATTTTCATTTGTGCTTGGTGGTGCCCTACCATTATCTGGTTTTGAATGTGGCCTTCCTTCTTTATTTCTCCTCCATGGCTTTCCTTTGTAGGGTTGTTTCCCTTTCGCCACCAATTCCAGATCTGAATTGTGATATCTGCCATTGAGATTCTTTCTGCGCTCCTCCTCTTGCAGAAGAATACCTGTCAATTCATCAAAAGTAGGGGCCTTTTCCCTAGCTGCAAGACCAGTAATGAACATTTGATATTCATCTAACATGCCATTTAATGTGACAATGACTAGGTCAGTACTAGAAATATTTTCACCAATATCTCCTAGCTTATCTTTCAAATCTTTGATTCTAGAAAGAAAGTTACTTATATTTTCATTCTCCTCCATCTTAATTGAAAGAAGCTTACTCTTCAAAAATAATACACGGTTTGTGTTCATCGTCTCATACAAACCTTTAAGTCTCTCCCAAGTTTCATGGGATGTTTTGCATTCCCTAATGTGTGGGATGATATTGTCCTTGACGGACATCCTCAAGAGCACCTTCGCTTTAGTCTCTCGTCGCTCCCAATCTTGAACTAAGACTGCTGGGGCTACTGGTTTTGCTTCGTCTCCACATGCGATCAACCAAAGATTGTATCCTTCCATCAACGTCTGCAACTTAAACTTCAAATTGACATAATTTTCCCCATCTAACTTATTTGATTCATGTATATATGAATCTGCCATGATATTTGTCATCTTTAAAAAAACACTAAAATCACTTTAAAATGATCTAGGCCTTTTAGAACCCAATGTAGAAACTCTATACTAATCAATAATTCAAATTGTGACCCCAATCACAATATCATCTCATCTTCACAAGATAAACATGTTGAACCCTCACAAATAAACACATTTTTTAGATTAACACACTACCACCATTATGTTCTTCAATAAATGATATGTTAAAATTAACTTTCCATTCACTTAAATCCAACACCAAAATTACCACCACCATAAAACAAAATTACTTTCTACTTCCAAAATTACCACAACCACTTTTATTTTCTTACGTCTTCCAAAATTACCACAACCATAAAAGACAAATTCAACTTCTACTCAAATCAAACCAAAGCCAAAGCAACTAGGCCATAAAAAAAGACAATATGCATAAGGCTCCAATAGGAGATAAAATACCAAACAACTTAATTTTTTTTTCACGTCTCACCACATAATTTCTTCACACGTCCACAGATTCTTTCTCAACTCAACAAAGCTTCGATTGGCCCTCTAGATCAGTCCTCCCAGCCACACAGTTCTGGTGTATGCGGATAGCTTAACCTCCTCAACGCACAGTGGAGAAGAAAACTCTGTCTCACGGTAAACAATAGTGATGGCTCTCAACACTCTTTTGGCTCTTACGACCCTCACAACTCTCAAACCTCACAGCTCTCTAACACAAGTGAGCACACCTCTAATTCATATTATTTTCGACACGAAATGAGAGCGGAGATATAATAAATAAATACACAGAGATATCACGTATATCCAATAATATAACATAAATATATCAGAGATGCAACCATAAACACAGATATACAATAATACATGATTTCTATTAATGAAAGAAATGTACAGAGACTATAAAAATACAGAGTGAAAGACTCGCCAGAATGGTGGCATCTTATCTATGAGAAGAGATGTGACAGCTACTCGCATTCGCAAGGAGATGATTACAATGAGGCTCTAGAGGCCTTTTTACAATAAACAGGAATGCCAAAAGTCCTAGACATCCAAAAACCTAACCCTAGGAGATGAAGTGCCAAAATTCATGTGGGCCCCGTTTGGGTAAGTTAGTACATCAACTTCCCGGGGTCGTAACTTTTGCATACGATCTCTGTTTTAGGCTTATGATAGCTCATTGGAAAGGTATCGTTGAGGAGATTCATTTTGGTGGATCAATCATGTTTTAATCCATCATTGAGAACCTCAATCTCAAAAACCTTCATTTAGGCCCTCAAAATGGCCCCGGAAGTTAAAACCTGCTAAAAATAGTAAATTGCCAAAATTGCCAGAAAAATGTTTTGAGCCAGTCGAAAAAGGTGGGTGGCCACCGATATCCACCTCGATCAACCTCACAGTGCTCACGATTCTTAGGCCTCTCCGCCTCACACGGCCCTCATGACTCTCTTGGCTCTGATACCAAATCAGAAAAATTCACACAGCCATAACAACGAGAGACACAAAGAACACACAATTGACTTGTCTATTGCATTACAGACATGGCTATTTATACAATGGTGGGATAAGCTCCACCATTGATTAGTTTCAAGATCAATGGCTGGAATTTCTTCTTCTAGATGTTTCTGGTTCTTTCAAGAATTTACCGAAGTCGATGGAGTCGATGCATTTATTGTAGGCTTATCTCCATCAAATACTGGACTGGTTGTTTAATTAATTTCTAACAAGTTGTCCTCAGAAGCAACTGCAATGGAATTTCTTACCAGCAAAAGCTTCCCGGTGCTTATTTCTTGTTTGGCATAAAGCCCCAATCCCCCGGCCGCAGTCGTCTTTGGTCATCTTGATCTTTACGGGGCCCATGAAATTGGCCTCTTCCAGAATAGAAGATCTGCTTCCGAGCAGGTAGTCTGAGATGTCATGCTTGCAGAGTGTATTCCAAATCGGATGAATGGAATGACACTAGTCACTCAATGGGCGCACTCAAATTCAAATTCAGAATGGTATTGAATGTTTCAACAATGGGCGTGCTCAAATTCGAATTCAAATTGACCATGACGGTCCCGCTCATCGAATTCAAATAGAACAATCCACCATGAATGTTTCCGTCCCTTCATCGAATCAACATGACTGTTTACCCGCGTTCATTTCATTAATGTGTTCTGTATCGTGATTGTGATATTGAATGCAGCTGCATTGGGCAATGCAGGTGCCTGGGACGAAATGTTTAAGACAACTGAAACAGAAATGGAAACGGAAATAGAAACAACCCTTCCTGTGCTGGAGGGCGGTCGTCGGAACTAAGCTCGGACGTCGAGGGTGGCAGCATGATGGTCATGCTACTTGGCATCATGTATGGGAAACCTGCTGACAGAGTCTTAAAGACTCTGCAACAGGCTGGATATTGCTCGCCATAAGGAGTAAGCTAACTACGCTACCATTTTGGATTCCGACCAATGTGGAACGTCCCATTTCCGGTGAACGTATCTAAGCATCTAATCAATAAATAATCCATCTAAGCATGTGCATCAAAGATCACTATATCAAATAATTAATTTCTCAAAGACACTATATGACTTGTCAAGCTTGAATATGGGATGTGTTGTAACCTAGGTCTGTATCCCTGCCTCTCCTTTCTATTTTCCCTATACCTTCATCAATTTTTCCTCTTTAGGTTGGTTAAGTTAGTTTCCCATTTTTTTAGTGACTTGTTTCTTATTCACTTCTTTCATGTTTGAGTCTTTGCACATTTCATTTTTTGTCTTTCTTGAAGGATGAAATATGTCTTATTTGGTTCGAATTACTCATCATCATGTTTTCTGTGAATTGAGCTCACAACAGGTCGAACAAGCCTTTTTGTATGCACAGGGAAGGCCCATAGACAAACTTAGCAATTCAGAAGGATCATTTTTAGGCCCGAATTGTCAAAACAAACAGGGTGAGTTTCAACGGTTAAGATCCATCAAGACAATCATATCAATGGATCTCGTCCATTCAGGGGTGCAGAACCGTGTGGAGTTTAACATAAAGAATTATCCGAAGTTTCGAACTCCCGAAGTATTTAACACGACTTAAGCTCGAGTTAATTAGTGACAAGCACTTGCTAATCACTTCGAATATTTTCTTTCGGGATATTTTCATACTTTACATATAGAAATGCTCGAAGTGTCGAAGACCCAAAGACCTTAAGGACCAAAGTGTCGAAGCAGTCGAAGTGTCGAAGAGCCTAAGACCAGAAGGGCCGAAGTGTTGAAGCAGATGAAGTACTGAAGACCTGAAGTAACGAAGACCTAAAGTGTCGAAGAGTTGAAGACCCGAAGTCATGAAGAGCTAAATATCCAAACTGTTGAAGTGTCAAACTGCAGAAATGCCGAACTCCCGAAGTGCCAAAGTCCCAAAGATCTGAAGCCCAAAAGAGTCGAAGAGCCAAACTACCGAAGTGTCCAACTCCCGAAGTGTCGAAGAGTTGAACTGCTAAAGTGTCAAACTCCCGAAGTGTCGAACTCCCGAATAGTCGAAGCCCCGAACTCCCGAAGTGCCGAAGTAACTGAACTCCTGAAGTGTTGAAGTCCCGAAGAGCCAAAGTCCCAAAGAGCTTAAGTCTCGAAGTCCTGAAACAAATCTAGACCATCCATCATCAGGGACACGTGGCACCAGATATTTCACTTCGGAGATTTTCCTCCAGTAGATTTTCATGATTCACATTTGAAACTCCCAAAGCCTGAAATTCCGAAAACCCAAAGTGAATGTAAACAATCCATCAGCGGGGACACACGGCAATAGATCATTCACTTCAGAGATTTTCCCTTGGGAAATTTTCATGCTTCACATTTGAAACTCCTGAAACTTGGACTTCCGAAGAAAATATTGATCGTTCATCAATCATGACATGTGGCGACAGATCTCTCTCAATCCTAGAAAGTCTCACTTTGCAATGCTAGAAGGAAATCCCCTGGGCCACATCATATCAACAGGGGGTATAAAAATTGATCCAAAATAGGTTTGTGCCATTCAACAAATTGAGATCCCCATAAATAAAAAGGTTGTTCAGTCTTTCATTGGTAAGATAAACTTCATCGGATGTTTTGTGCCAAATTTTGTTGAAATTCTGAAGCCTATTACTATCATGTTAAAGAAATATGTTGTGATAAATTGGTCCTTAGAGGAAAAATCATCTTTTCAAACGATCAAGCAAGATTTATTTGAGGCCCCTGTATTGGTGAGCCCTGACTATACCAAATATTTCTTCGTCTTCTCCTTTATTTAAGAGGAAACCATTGTTGTTGTACTACTGCAGAAAAATGAAGAAGGGCATGATCAACCAATAGCCTTTTTCAGTAGAGCCCTCCAAGATGTTGAGCCGAAGTATGATATATTCGAGAAACAGGATTATGCATTGGTAAAAGAACTCAAAGCCTTCAAGTTTTATGTACTACAGTCTAGAATAACATCCTTTGTTCCTAGCAGCAGTGTCAAGGAGATTCTATTCCAGCCAGACAATGAGGGAAAAAGAGGAAAATGGATCGTCAAACTGCTGGAATATGACCTGAACATAAATCCCACCAAGTTGATCAAGGGCCAAGGACTAGCCAAATTGCTATCATAATTAAATTGTAAGGTGCTAGAATTGCATCAAATATTCACCCAATCATATGTACCCATCATGCAGCCTGGATAAGACAGTTTACAGGTATCTTAAAACTACTCCTCTTCACCTTGGTATAAAAACATCATTTATTTTCTACAGCATTTTGAATGTCCACCAGATGTGAAGAAGACAAAGGCCAGGTCTCTCAAGTTGAAGGACATCAAATTATGCATCTCAAACCAGAACCTGTATTGGAGAGATCCTGTTGGCATTCTGTTAAAATGTCTTGATGAAAATGAAGCCAAACAGTTCACATCAGAAATGCACCGAGGAGTATGTGGAGGACACTAGCATTGGAAGGCCACATCTCTTAAGATCCTGAGGGAGGGATACTATTGGCCCACCCTTTTCTCTAATGTTTTTTCTACTGTTAGGGCTTGCAATGAATGCCAAATGTTTGTAGGGAAACAAAAGTTATCATCATTGCCACTAAAACCTATCACTGCTAGTGGTCCATTTTACCAATGGGGGTTAAAATTCATTGTAGAGATAAATCCACCCTCCAATGGAAAACACAAGTGGATCCTCACTGCCATCGACTAATTCACCAAATGGATTGAGGTTGTGCCCACCAGGAATGCTAGTGACAAGGTAACCATGAATTTCCTAGAAACTAATATTTTTGCCAGATTTGGTTGCCCCAGTAAGATTGTAACATATAATGCCCAAACGTTCAAGTCCAAAGACATGATTGACTTTTGTGGAAGTCACAACATTTCCTTGAAACATTCCACACCCTATTAACCCAGGGAAATGGCCTGGTAGAATCATCAAACAAGACTCTCATCAGGATTATTAAGAAGTTGATGATTGAAAACAAGAAATCCAGGGACTCTAAAATCAAGTATGCTTTATGGCTGACCGAATCAGCACCAAGAAGTCTTTAGGAACCTCACCCTTTCATCTTGTTTATGGCATAGACGTTGTTTTTCCCACTCATCTTGGCATACCAGTCCTAAAATTATTGCAGGAAGAGATTGAAGAGCCCAATGAAATCCAAAGGAGAATCTTCCAAATCATAGAAGTTCAACAAAGAAGAGAAGCACTAGAGCAGAGGACAGAAGCATACCAGAGCAAGATCAAATCATCCTTTGATAAGAAAACCAAGAAGGATATTTTTCAGGAAGGTGACCTAGTTTTGAGGTGGGATCCTCGAAGGGATGACAAGTCCAAGCATGGTAAATTTTACAACCTCTGGTTTGGCCCTTTTAAGGTGGTTGAAGTTATGAACAACAACACATTTATCCTGCACAACCTAGACGATACAGAGATCTTTGGATGCCCCGTAAATGGGCGCTTCCTGAAACACTATTTTGTTTGAGGATGGGGGAAAGTCCCTCTTGTATCATATATGCTTTTATTTTATTGTTTCTTTTGATTAGTTAGTATGAGTGAATAAAAACTCCATAGCCCAACAAGGCACTAGGGTGTAGTTTCAGTTTTTTCAGTTCAAATAAAATGCATGGCTGAGGGACAACAATAGATACACAGGGCTGGCAGATGGAAACAAAGGTAAGAAATGGAAGGTAAGAGTAGTGATTTAATATCAAGGCACCAATCTACACTTCTTAGAACCTCACATGGATGAGCTATCCCAGGTTGGATCCAATGTTGTAACCTAGGTCTGCATCCCTGCCTCTCCTTTCTCTTTTCCCTATACCTTCATCATTTTTTCCTCTTCGGGTTGGCTAAGTTAGTTTCCCATTTTTTTAGTGACTTGTTTCTTATTTGCTTCTTTTTTATTTGAGTCTTTGCGCATCTCATTTTATGTCTTTCTTGAAGGATGAAATATATGACGTATTTGGTTCGAATTACTTAGCATCATGATTTCCATGGATTGAGCTCACAATAGGTCGACCAATCCTTTTTGTATGCATAGGGAAGGCCCGTAGACAAACTCAACAATTCAAAATGATCATTTTCGGGCTCGGATTGTCAAAACAAATAGGGTGGGTTTCAATGGTTAAGATCCATCAGACCAATCAGATCAACGGATCTCGTCCCTTTAAGGGTGCAGAACCACGTGGAGTTTAACATCAATAATTATCCAAAGTCTCGAACTCCCGAAGTATTTAACACTGTTTAAGCTCAAGTTAATTAGTGACAAGCACTAGCTAATCACTTCGGAGATTTTCCTTTGGGATATTTTCATACTTTGAAACCAGAAACTCCCAAAGTGCCAAAGAGACGAAGACCCGAAGGGCTGAAGTGCCAAAGCATCCGAAGTGTCGAAGACCTAAAGACCCAAAGGGACAAAGTGTCGAAGCAGCCGAAGTACCGAAGACCCGAAGTACATAAGACCTAAAGTGTCAAAGAGCCGAAGACCCAAAGTCACAAAGTAATGAAGAGCCAAAGAGCCGAACAGTCGAATTGTTGAATTTTCGAACTCCCGAAGTGTCAAAACCCTGAAGAGCCGAAGAGTTGAACTGTCGAAGTACTGAATTCCCGAAGTGCTGAAGATCCAAACTGTCGAAGTGTCGAACTGATGAAGTGTCGAATTCCTGAAGTGTCGAAGTCCTGAAGAGCTGAAGCCCCGAAGAGTTGAAGCCCTGAACTCCCGAAGTGTCGAAGTAGCCGAAGTCCCGAAGTGTCGAAGTCCCGAAGAGTCGAAGTCCTAAAGATCTTAAGTCTCGAAGTCCCAAAGTAAATCTAGACCATCCATCAGCAGGGACACATGGCACTAGATCTTTCACTTCAGATATTTTCCTCCGAGATATTTTCATTCTTCACATTCAAAACTCCCGAAGCCTGAAATTCCAAAAATCCAAAGTGAATATGGACCGTCCATCAACGGGGACACGCGGAAATAGATCATTCATTTCAGAGATTTTCCTCTAGGATATTTTCATGCTTCACATTTGAAACTCCTGAAACACAGTCTTCCGAAGAAAATATGGATCGTTCATCGATCACAACACGTGGCGACAGATCTTCCTCTTCAGATATATGACATTTGGTCACCACGTCACTCTACAGCCATGTCATTCTAGGAGGAAACAATAGAGCTAAGTAAGTAAAGGACTCCCAAAGACCCGAAGTAAATATGGATCGTCCATCAACAAAGACATGTGGCACTCATCAATCATGACACGTGGCATTCAGTCCAAGTCATTTAGTTGTGCCATTCACTCATTTCCACGTGACATGTGTTACCCTTCTTTCCATGACACATCAGTAGTCGTAACATCATATGAGGTCAGGCCAACACGTCACTTCGAATATTTTCATGTTTCACATTCAATACACCCGAAGCCCAAAATTCCAAAGTGAATATGGATCATTCATTGGTCATGACGCATGGCAATAGATCATTCACTTCAGATATTTTCCTCCAGGAGATTTTCCATGTTTCACATTCAAAACACCCGAAGCCTGAAAGTATGAAGTGAATTTGTACTGTTGATCCCAACTCAACGAGAACCGTCGATTCTTGCAGGAGGTATATATCATCCGGATAACATATCGTAATTAGATCGATGACTATAATTCATTGTGGGGATCCAAACTTATCGAGCGTTAATTTTCCTAAGTGGTCCCGTAATTGGAACCACGGTATTGTTGGAAAGGTACGTGGAAACTTGTGGTGGATTGCGGGCCCAAAGGCGATCTGGATCCCAAACCACCCACAACAGCTCCCACAATCAAGTGCTTAAATGACATAGGATCACCGCATCACCTCCACATCACATTCACTCATCCCACTCACTACTCTCACTCCTCTCACCACCCGACACTTTTCCTTTGATAACCCCCATGCTAATCTTCATCAGTGGTGGTCAACCTCTCTAGATCAATGGTCCTTATTGCATCCCGGACCCCCCCCCCAAGCATTCTATCTTTAACAGTGGGGGTGTGGTCCGAGAAAGTGGTTTCCCCACCGCAGGCCCTACCTAACATGGCGGATCCTCAAGAACTTGGACCCCCCCCCCTCTCTAATCCGCTTACCCCTCCCTTTGAGATCCTACCATATTGTCTTTCAATACCGCCCCCTCTCACCTTTTTCCACTTGTTGTTCCAATCACCTCCTAGCCTATCTACTCCTCCTCCCTCTACGTGCCACTTGTATCCTTCATTACACGTTTCCAACTCCATACTCCTGATACCTCCATTGTATTCACACCTCCTCTCACTTTTTGACATCCGTCTTCACATTTCATCTACCCTCGCATCCACTCATCTCGTCTTCCTATTGGACACCTTCCTCCATGTCTTCCTATTCACAACCAGTTCATCACAATGAAAGCGAGGCAAAGGGACAGTTATAGTCGAGAAGGACTGTGCTTAGCTTCTGAAAGATCAGAGATAGACAGAGAGTTAAGTCTCAGTCACGGGTTGATGCAGATTAGTTCTAGAAACACTTCAGCAACCTCTGTTCATACAGTTGGTTATCTCCAGTGGCCTCCAACAACTCGCAGGCATGTCGTTACTCAACATAGAGCTCTGTTATGTCACTCCGAGGCCTATTTTCAACCAATTCAGTTCCTCCAATGCATGCATCATTTCTATCTCAGAGGCAATAGTAGTTTTTATTTGATTAATTCCAACATTTTCTGAGATTAGATGTAAGAGTGGTCTTCTATGTGTGATAAGAACCACTCTAGCTGATTAATTCTAGTTTCTTAGTGAAGTTAATAATTTGATTTACGAACAGTTAGCTAAATTGAGGTCTCGGTCCCCTAAGGACGAGAGCCTCTCCAACTCTTTAAATAGTTAGCTTTTGGATATTGTAAGGGTCGTATTTTCGGGGAAAGAATAGCAATACATCAGACTGGTTGGACCTGTTCTATGGATGGATTAAACCTCTCTACCTGGTGAACATACTCTTAATGACAGTGTTTCTTTCAAATCTTTATGTATTTTTATTCTTATCTTGAATACAGTTTTTGTTTTGTACAACACACATTTCATTTCCTTTTAGTTATTGTATAACTTGTTTTCACTGATATGCAAGCTATCAAATAGCTAATTCTTTGGTGAAGATTTCTTTTATTTTCAACCTATGGGAGTAATTGTGTTTTTTATACATGTTTAATGTCTTTAATTAATATTTTAAGTATTGAACTTCTTGCAGCAGATTATTCATTGAGTAGTTTGTTGTTTCCCCCTTTTTTTTATGTTATTTCATCAGTCTCTCATTAGTGTACCACTAGCCAAGGAGGACCCTCATCCCTATAATTCTGCCAACCCAACCGTCCTTTTGTATTGATAGAATATTCCTCTGACCAACCAACAAAAAAATAAAAGAAACAATAATTCTAAACTGATAGGTGGCCTCGCTTTTCCCTTTATCAGTCAGGTGCGGACCTTAGGACCAACATCTTATGGCGTCATTGTTGGGGAACGGAGTAACGAAATATAATTCCCTGGGAGAACAACAATTGATTGGATCTGAACTTTGATGGTCAACAAAGATAATACACAGACAAACTACCATCTTTCAATTGGCGACTTCACTGAGTAAAATTTTAAAAAGAAATATTGGCACCCAGAAAGGGATTCAACAGATCCAAATCTGAAAATAGCAAAGCCAAGAAGGTTCATTCCAATCATGAGAATAACACAGTAATCTTTGATCTAGAAAGGAAACTAATAAAATCCATTGTATCCCAGAGATATACTTTCCCCCTCAAGGGTAAAGCTACAGACAAAGAGCCTATGTCTAATCACAATCACAAGCAGCTTGAATTTGATAGCCCTGAGAATCATAATTCCAAGGGGGCTCAGACATATTCAACTCCTTATTCCACTTTAGTATCCAGTCCTGCATCCACCCCTGTATCTCCCATAAATTTGTAGATCCCTATTATTCAATCCATGGTCGTTAACGGGATGGATACCATAATTGCTTCCAGATATGCACCCCTAGTTCTCTTGTAGCCTTGCATGCCTTCCCAGCCACATATTACATGAAATATTTACCAAGATATAATGGGGAAGGAAAAGTAATTATTGAGTAACATCTGGAAGCCTTTTATATCTTTGCAGACTTTAACATTGATTATGCAAATGTGTGGATGAGGTTGTTTTTACAGAGTCTAGAGGGGGAAGTAAGAAAATGGTTTAGAGTTCTTCCCCCAGCCTCCATTGTAGATATTGAGGCACTATATGAAACTTTCATAAAGCAATGGGGATATAGGAGAGAT
>SNQJ01S0050229.1:80431-105737 GCA_010110895.2 Picea sitchensis
ACCTTAAATGCATTCTCCAATGATTTGGGTTCCCAAAGGCGAACCTCATGTTGAATGTTATTCTTTAAAGTTCCTATGAATACATCAATCAAGTGCTCATCTGGAATACTTGTTACCTTTATATTCAATCTTTCGAAGTTCTCAATGTGCTCAGTAACTAAACCCTTTTTCTTGAGATTTATCAATTGGCTAAAGAAGGTATTGCTCCTTGTATCCTCATAGTGTGTTATCATTTCTTCCATGAAAATTGTCCAAGTGACAAGTGATTTGTGAGAACAAATCCATCGATACCATACAAATTGATTGGGTTCTAAATATAAAGAAGCAATTTGTACCTTTTGTGTATGTGTCACATTATGTAGATCAAATAATTGCTCCATATGAAGTATCCATGTGATTGGGTCCTTGCCATCAAACTTCCTCATATCGATCTTAGGAATGTGGTTGGTCTTCAACCCAAAGTTGGAGTTTTTTCATTCTTGATTCACCTTCCTTGTGTCCTCATCATGAATTTCATGGGATACATTTTCACTTTCAGGTGTCCTCTCTATTAGGAAATTTTTCAATCCTTCCATGATCTCCCCTCTATTACAAAAATTTTTCAATACTTCCATGATCTCCTTTAAACCATCCATCTTAGTATCCAATCCTAGCTTCCATTGAATCCATCTTAGTATCCAACTTAGCTTCCATTGAATCCATCTTCTTTTGTAGTTCATTTATGTCCCTACACATTTCTTCACCTTCATCAAGAGTCCAAGTAGGATTTTATGGAGGCTTATTTGGTGTAGAAGTTCCCTTTTTTGGTGGCATGTTGGCCAAGTATCACTTATGAACCTTGATTTTGAGGTGGTTCTGCTAGACAATATTTCTTCTGTTGTATCTCCCAATTTTTGGTCCTTCTGGGTATGAAACTTTCTTTTATGTAGTTCTATGATATTTCTTCTCTGCAATGCCGCAGGTCTGATCAAAATTGGATATGCCAAGTGGAATTTACGGTAACTTCCCCACAACTCGCCAATTTTTTTCCTTTCCAGGAGATCTCACTTTTATAGTGTGCCCCACACAAAATAATTCATATAAAATTATGAAACTCACACCAGAAATACTACAGATTGTCCATGATCCAATGAAGCCCATCCCACTCAATTTGGATACTCTAGGAAGAAGTTATGATTGTTTTACCCGGAACACCTTCTTGAGACTAGTCAATAGGACTAGTAAGATACCCTATCTTACACAGGGTGTATATACAAATTTTTGATGACCCAGAAGCTCAAAGTCTTACCATAGATACCTTACTAATTTTTGTAAATATCCTCCAGAGTTCAGGGTCTGAAACATTACAGAAAATTTTTTATAGCAAAAATTCCACAATGACTCAGTTCAGGATGATTCCAGAACCCTATCTTGTACAGGATGTATCTCCGAAATTATAGGGCCTCAAGAGCTAAATTTTGAGCCCAACGTACCTTGATCCATATACTAAATATCCTCCAATATGTTCCTTCTGAAACGTTGTAGAAAAAAATTTATAGCGAAAATTCCAAGGTGTCTCAAATGTAGCAGTGAAACCCCAAGACCTTGAGCTCTAATACCATATGTTAAGAACCAAATATAAATATAGCATAGAAAAACCTTAGAAAAAGTACTCGACGCCTTAAAAAAGAGATAATTTCAGATAATAAGCCTCTTCAAGGGGGCAACCTCCTTTTACCCCACTTAAATGTTCAAGTACAAGATGATTCAAAATGAAAATGTCTCCTTGGTATATATAGGATACTAGGAGGTATAATTACAACTAATGGCCTAAAGCTGACATAAGTAAATGGGGTAATCAGCCAGCATTAGGGATTAACAGATTACCTCTACTACATCACTGAGTTTGGGTCTCTAAAGAGAAAGAATGGTGAATCTATTTCAGATTTCACCAAGAGATTCAATAAGATGTATGGTAGAATCCTAGATGAGATCAAACCAATTGAATCCTCTACCAAGATCACCTATGCCAATGCATTTGATGCAGAGTTAAACATCCTCTTGAGAGAGATAAGATCAACCACATTGTTGTCCATGCAGGAAGAAACCATTGAAGTTGAATCCAATATTTTGGTGTCATACAGACTAAAGACTAGATCTGAAAAGAGAAGAAAAAACGGAGAGAAGATACCCCTACCTCCTCTAACTCAGCGACATCTGATTCAAAACTTGAGGAAATTACCAAAACCTTGAAAGATATGACTTCTGAAATATATAAGCTAAAATGGGAATCCAAAAGTTCAGTTCAAGAGGCCTAATGATGCCCCTCCAATAATACATAGAGAAAGAAGAAATGTTGATGATCAAAGGGTAGTACCTCCTTTACAAAACAATCATATTGAGGATATGGCTGCAGAAAGTGATGTTGTGGATGATATTGTTGTTCTTTTCAATGAAACAAATTATTATACCATCCATTTAACACAGCAAGAATATGAGGTGGCACAATTATCACATCTGTTTGATGATCAGATAGCGGAAGAGGGAGTAACTCAAGGTCAACCCAAAAAGAAATATGACTTGAGGATGAGAGAAGAAGCTTCCAAGGCTTATACCTCTGATCAAAGGAAACAAGCTGAGGCTCCCCCCAAGCCAAGTCCAAATAAAGGTATGTCATCTAAAACTCAGCAACTTCCTCTATCAAATCCTGTAGTCCCTGGAATAAAAGAATCGGATATGCCACCAACCTCTTTCAGCCTAGAACATGAGCTAATCAAGATCAAGATCCATGTACCTTTGACAGAATTGTTAAAAAACGAGCCTTTCAAAAAATCCATCATGAAAGTTCTACAACCAACTCCCTCTAGTGTATCTTCCGATGTCATTAGTCTGACAGATGAAAACCCAACCATTACTGTGGGTCCACACATTGAGGATGGCTCTGATGTTTCTCCTCCTTTATATATATCTTTGAATGTCCATGATAAGATATTGCATAACTATCTTATGGACTCAAGAGCCTCCCACAATGGCATGCCCAAAGTTTTTTATGGAAGAACTAGGTATGGATATTACCAACCCTTACCAAGACCTGTACTCCTTCGATTATAATAAAGTAAAATTTCTGGGATTGATAAAGGATATGGAAGTTTCTCTAGCACAACTACCCATGAAGAGTGTAGTGATGGACATTGTTGTAGCAGATATTCCCCCAAAGTTTAGTATTCTTTTATCTAGAACGTGGGCTAAGAATGTTGGAGAATCATTACAAATGGACCTCACTTATGCCACCATTCATGTGTTTGGAGGAGAACATAGGAGGATATACAGAGAGGTAAGGTTAGCATACATTGTCAGTGACCATCAAAACCCAAGCAATCACTCAATTTATGTTTTCAAGGATTAGATTGGATCATTTGTCTTCCATTTAAATGATGATGAGCCTGAAATATCAATTGGCCAATACAAGGACCAACCACTGACAGGTTAGCAAAACAGAGTATGGAAGATGTATTTCTATGCTTCTTCATAAAAATAAGGATCGGGTGCAAGTATACTCCTTATTTCCCCTTCAAAAGAAGTAATAACCCTATCTTATAAGATGGAGTTTGAAACTACTAACAATATAGCTGAATATGAAGCTCTGGTATTGGGATTAAGAGATGCCAAAGACATGGCCATTGATTATTTAGCAGGTTTTGGTGATTCTGAGTTGGTCATCAATCAAGTGAGGAAAATCTATCAAACTAAGCAACAGAGGCTCAAGTAATACATAAATGAGGTATGGGATCTAATCGATAATTTATTTCTGGCATTTAACATTTCTTTCATTCCCGAAGAACAAAATCATAAGGCATATTCTTTGGCCTTAGCTGCGAGCACTTTCAGGCCTCCCATTGGCCCAAATATCAAATAATAGGTGGAGATAAGACATAGAAAAACCATACCAGACAACATGAAGCACTGACAGGTCTTTAGTGATGATCTGGAGCTGCATAGATTTCTACACACCATGGAAGAATTCTCCAATATCTCAATTGATCAAGAAAGTCAAGAAGGTGAAGATGAGGAATTGGAAGATCGGCAAGCACCCCATCTATTGAAGACATTGGTTGGTCATGTTATTATGGATATGAAAACCAACCACATTCCGAGAGGACTAATTCCATTGGAAAGGTTGTTTGATAGTAATGATGTTTACAAAGGAGCTGCCATGAGGAATCAAGAAGAAGAGATAACAGATTGCAATATTGGGACCACTGAGAATCCCAAGATCATCAAGTTGTCCAAATCATTAGTTGTAGAACAAAAAGACAGGTACGTCAATCTCATTAAAAATTTTGATGATACTTTTGCATGGTCCTATGAATATTTTAAGACATTTGACACTGACATCATCCAGCATAAGATCCCTATAAAGGTTGGATCCAAGCCATTCAAACAAAAGATTCGACAGTTTAATCCCATGTTAATGTCCATAATTGAGAAATAGCTGAAAAGAATGTTGGATGCCAAGATTATTGTACCATTGAGGTACTCAAGTTGGATGGACAACTTAGTACCTGTAAGGAAGAAAAGTGGTGAGATATGCTTATGTGTTGATTTCAGAAATCTCAACAAGTGTTCTCTGAAGGACAATTACCCCCTCCCCAAGATGGATCATATTTTATAGAGGGTAGTAGGTGCCCACATAATTTCCTTGTTGGATGGATACTCTGGTTATAACCAGATAATAGTGTGTGAAGAGGATAAATAAAAAACAACATTCACTACCCCCTGGGGAACATTCATGTATGACAAGATTCCCTTTGGGATGATGAACGCAGGGGGCACTTTTCAGAGGGCCATGGACATAGCTTTTGTGGGGGAAAAAGACAAATTTATGGTCATATACTTGGATGACATCACCATTTTCTCCAAGTCTGATGAGGAACATTTGCAGCATTTGGAGCAGGTTTTCAAGAAATGCAAGAGGTATGGAATATCTCTCAAGCCTAGAAAGTATCACTTTTCCATGTCAGAAGGAAAGATCCTGGGCCACATCATATTAGTAGAAGGTATAAAAATTGATCCAAAGAGGGTTTGTTCCATTCAACAAATTGAGATCCCTAGAAATAAAAAGGTTGTTCAGTCTTTCATTGGTAAGATAAACTTCCTCAGACGTTTTGTGCCAAATTTTGTTGAAATTTTGAAGCCTATTACTAACATGTTAAAGAAATATGTTGTGATAAAGTGGTCCTTGGAGGAAAAAACATCTTTTCAAATGATCAAGCAAGATTTAGTTGAGGCCCCTATATTGGTGAGCCCTGACTATACCAAAGATTTCTTCATCTTCTCCTTTGCTTCAAAGGAAACCATTGATGTTGTACTACTACAGAAAAATGAAGAAGGGCATGAGCAACCAATAGCCTTTTTCAGCAGAGCCCTCCGAGATGCTAAGTTGAAGTATGATATATTAGAGAAATAGGCTTATGCATTGGTCAAAGCACTCAAAGCTTTAGGGTTTATGTACTACAGTCTAGAATAACAACCTCTGTTCCTAGCAGCAGTGTCAAGGAGATTCCGGTCTAGCCAGACAGTGAGGGAAAAAGAGGAAAATGGATTGTCAAACTGTTGGAATATGACCTGCACATAAATCTCACCAAGATTATCAAGGGGCAAGTACTGGCCAAATTGCTATCAAAATCAAATTGTAAGGTGCTAGAATTGCATCAAATCTTCACCCAATCAGATGCACCCATCATGCAGTCTGGACAAGACAGTTTACAGGTATCTTAAAACTACTCCTCTTCACCTTGGTATAAAAACATCATTTATTTTCTACCGCATTTTGAATGTCCACCAGATGTGAAGAAGACAAAGGCCAGGTCTCTCAAGTTGAAAGCCATCAAATTCTACATCTCAAACCAAAACTTGTATTGGAGAGATCCTGCTGGAATTCTGTTAAAATGCCTTGATGAAAATGAAGCCAAACAGGTCACATCATAAATGCACCGAGGAGTATGTGGAGGACACTATCATTGGAAGGCCATAGCTCTCAAGATCTTGAGGACAGTATACTATTGGCCCACCCTTTTCTCTGATGTTTTTTCTACTGTTAGGGTATACAATGAATGCCAAATGTTTGCAGGGAAACAAAAGTTACTATCATTTCCCCTAAAACCTATCACTGCTAGTGATCCATTTCAGCAATGGGGGTTAGCCTTCATCGGAGATATAAATCCACCCTCCAGTGGAAAACACAAGTGCATCCTCACTTCCATCGACTACTTCACCAAATGGATTACAGCTATGCCCACCAGGAATGCCACTGATAAGGTAATCATGAATTTCCTGGAAACTAATTTTTTTCGAGATTTGGTTTCCCTAGTAAGCTTGTAATAGACAATGCCCAAGTGTTCAATTCCAAAGCCATGATTGAATTATGTGGCAGTCACAGCATTTCCCTGACACATTCCACACCCTATTACCCACAAGTAAATGGCTTGGCAAAATCATCAAACAAGACACTCATCAGGATTATTAAGAAGTTGCTAACTGAAAACAAGAAATCCTGGGACTCTAAACTCAAGTATGCTTTATGGGCTGACCAAATCAGCACCAAGAAATCTTTAGGAACCTCACCATTTCAGTTTTTTTATGGAATGGACATTTTTTTCCCACTCATCTTGGCATACCAGTCCTAAAATTATTTTATATTTTACCCAACATCAACCTCTCTAGGCCTTCAGCCCCTTCTTCCCATAGAATGAGGGACAACCCTTTCTTTGGTCAATACACCCTAAAATCCCAAGAGATAAGGAAATGGAGGGGAACAATGATGGAAAGTGGTAAGTATGGGCGGGAATGGTACGATGGATCATTAAGGTATTTCCTAATAGAAAACCCACCCCCAAGGAAAACCACTTACTAGGGAACTATGTCAACCACCAAGTTGAAGTAGGGAAAAAGGAATAATTTCCAAGCATATATCATGAAATCTAGAGCAATCAAAGATACGACATACTCAACTGGCTTAAATATTGAAATGATTATCACCATAATATTGACTTGTACCTCATGGAGTAAGGCCAACTGCCTTCCGGAAGTGAACTAGTGTGGTGGATGGCATCTGCAAATCTGTGACTATCTGTGGTGGTGTGTGGGTTTTCCATCTGTGCAAACGATATTGTTGGTCATGTAGTCTCTCGGCACTCCATATATGCAGCCTGAGGGCCTTGAGACATAATCTCCTTAGTTATCCACAAAATGTGGATAACAGTACCAATAACCAAGTTTGTAAAGTGGTATACAACTTGACCTGATTTATACTCTTGAAATACATAACCACCTTTCTTTCGTGTTCTTTCATCCTCTTTCAAATATTCTCCTTTAATAACCATCGACCTTGTCAGAAATTCAATTCCTTTGGAGTCTATTACAGATCGCATGAGGGTATGCTTTCCCTCTAAGTATCATGTCAGCCAATAATCAGTTCCCCATTCATTATCTCTTAGGGAAACCACTACGTATATGTGCCCTGAAAAAAATGGAGTGCCAAAATGTGAGTCCACTAAAAGACCAAAGCATAATACATTCATTCTAGTTATTCAAAATTTAATAGAAGGATTCAATGAACCTGGCAGTATGAGATCTGAGACATGATCATAATTTGTTGAAATACTTGATTGGTCCTCCAATTGGCATAATTCCATAGTTATACATTGACCAATGGGGAGTGATACATGATCCCATCTATCAACCCAGTCTGTTGATTCATAATCATCTCATTTGTTACTACTACATGGATCATATAAGCAAGAGATTTTTCTCATCCATATTTCAACTATTGTATTATATGATGTTCTAATTGAATGGAATCCACGAGTGCCCTGGATTGCTTTTCATTCATACCACTGTGATCAATCTACATCGACCACCTCCCAAAAATGTCTATGTACATGTCATTTCTTGTGTGATTGGTCTTCATGGGTTCCTGTTCCCTCTCCCATTACTGAAGAACACCAGTAAACAATGTATTTTGCATCTCGAATGAGGGAAGTAGTAGCGAACTTCATTTATTTCCTTTGTAATTCTCTTTTTATGCATGCATTTACTCCATCATGCTCCCCTTTCTTGTGCTCTAACTCAAAATAGTTCCAAATGTGTGGTACGTTTAGTTTTTTGTGCAACATACACAACCATTGAAATAAATGAGCATTTTTGAACTGTCCTATGCAACCATCTGACCAAATCCAATGTTGATCCATCTGTATGTTCTTCTCCTTTAGGTGATTGTAGAACAACTGAAAACAATGTTGTACATAGGCTAAGTCATGGCACCGATCATAACTTATGTAGAAGTGATACTCTTTCAATATAACTATGTTTTGTTCATTACTATTCGGTCCATGCCTGTATGTGATATGTACCATTATGTTGACCTTCTCTGAGTGATAATATTGGCTTTGAATCTCATTTTGCAGTTGAAGAGTGTAGTTCTCATCGAAATCAACCACTGATAAAACAGTACCAAGATGAAATGTATCTCTGCATATTCTAAAATGCTCGTCCTGCCATCGATCCACATGGACATGCTGAAAATAATACCGTATATTTTTGACAAAGTCCTTCATGAAGTCACAAAATCATACTTGGGAAGTAACCAATTGTATCTTTTTTCTTTCCTGTCCTCCACCAATATCATATGTCACATATTTAAAGCTTTGCAAGGAAACCTCCTTCCTGCCTAATTCATACTCGTCTCTTACATGGATGCACTTTCTTAGTAATGTCATTCCACCACACATGGGGCTTGTCCCATCTAAGAATGCATTTTGATAAAATTTAAAACCCTCTAGCCTTGTACAGAAGATGTTGTGAATAAATTCTCTAGATGACGACGATGGAAATATAATTGGGCATTCTTGCAAAAGGGTGTTATGCAAAACATGGAATATGTGTGTGTGTGTGTGTGTGTGTGTCATAATAACAACCATACTCAATGTGATATCTACAACAACATCTATTTATTCAAAAATACCAAGGCTTGCATTTATGGAAAGATCTTTGGCCTAAGTTAAGTGCACTATGTATTGTTTTGAATCTGTCATGCAATTATGTCTGTGTAATGTCAATATAGTTTTTAATCTGGGGTTCACAGTCCCTATATCCCCTTCTCAATTTTAGTACATCTTTTTGGTTGGAAGAGGGCCTTGTGTTATCATGCCAGAAATCCTAAAATAGTCCCTCGACCGCTCCAATTAACTTCATGTCAGAACGAGGTAGCCTTCCAGTGAAGGTCCACAAATCTATTGGGGCACCTGTGTCAAGGCTATCTTGTCTATGAGAATAATTTCAAAGGTTTTTGATATTTCATTTCAAGTGGTGAGAGGTTTGTTGTAGAAAATGATGTTTTCTTGTGATCTTGCTAGCAATTGACTGGGAAAAGACACGGTGAGCTAAATTGTGGTTTTTAGAATGATACTTATTACCAATTCTTTGAAAAACTATACAAGGTTTTGTACTATATGATGACTTGTTTCTACACTTTTGACTATTTTAATGCCTAAAATTCTCCTAACAACAGTCAAACTTCTAGATTTTAACAAAGATAAAAATAATTGACATTTACCAACATCGAATTTTGGTTCAAAATATTCTTGAAACATTTTATAAGAGTGATAAAAAATAGTACAGTTAAGTAACTTACCTTCAAGTGATGCTATACCACTTTCATCGACCTTAATGCATTTAGGAGCTCTTCTCCATGCAATTCTCAATCTAGGTAGGGATGATGAACCCCTATTCTAGGACTCTTGACCTCCCTATTGTGGAGTTAACAATGCTTCATTTCTTACCCCTTCAATCACTGACAGATCAACTATGGGAGGAGAGTGGACATGGTATTTTCTAGTTTCTAGAACATTTGATTATCCAACAAGAGATTGCACCACGGGACCTTCTTCACCACAATGTTATACACCAGTTGCTTCTTTAATTTCATCCATTGTATAATCAACTCCAAGAAAATCCTCCATCATCTGGTCATCCACAAAAAATTGTCTTAATGAGATATTGTTTGGATTTATCTCTAATGAACTAGTGAGTTTATATTCTGGTGATGCAGGAGAAACAATAATGGTATCTATTCTTCTAGAAATTGGATTTCCCTCTTCTGAAAGCCTATGCTTTGACATACATAACTTTTCTTTTTCTCTTTCTTCTTCTACCTTTTCGATCCGTTTCTTTTTTCTCAAGGACTTTATTTCTCGAATCCGGTGGTTCCCCATGTTTAAATATAAGAATTGGCTTCCAAACACCCACCACAAATTTTTCTTTGTATTATGTAATAAGGCACAACTAAGTGGAGAAATTTGTTTTTATATTACAAAAGAAGACACATCTAATAATTCCAATTGCACTTGTACAATTTTTCTTCCAATTCCAAGAAGACACAAGAAGATACAAACAACAACTCCAATTGCACTTGGACAAATTTGTCTTCCAAGTACAAGAAGAGACAAACAACAATTCCAATCGCACTTTGACAAATTTGTCTTCCAATTCCAAGAAGAAACAAGAAGATACAAACAACAATTCCAATTGCACTTGGACAAATTTTTCTTCCAATTCCAAGAATACACAATTAGATACAAACAAAAATTCCAATTGCACTTAACAAATTTGTCTTCCAAATTTTCCTGCAATGGTCTGGCAATAACACAAAATTATTTATGAATCTAACAAGAACACTAAAAAAAGTAAAACTTTTATGTGCACCCTATTTTTTTCTGAAGTTGTCGCAGTTTTTTCTTGACCATGAGATGTATGAGGTGGGGTGTGGTTGGCACCAAAAAATTCCCAACAGGAATGTGCACGTGTTCCTAGAATGCATATGCAATAAAGCACGTGTGTGTTCTAGGAACACACACACGTTCCTTATGAGCATAAATGACCAACTCATTCAAGTCACAGGAGTGCGTGTGTGCTCTTAATGAAATGGATATAGCATTTAATATACACCAAACCTCTTTATGAATAAATATGTGTAGGGGTATGGGGACAAGTAAGGCCTAAGGGGTCAGGATTGAAAAAAAAATCAAGGATAGAGAAATGGTTAGAGCACCAAGATGTGGGAAATGTGGGTGCAAGGGTTATACACAAGGTATATGCATAGTGCACTCGGGGATCGAGTTAAGATAGCATTAAATATTGAGTATAAGTTATTCCTAGGCTTATAAGGAGCTATGGGGGTCTATGTCATGGTCTACGACAAGATCTAGGTTAACGTCTAAATCTAGATCTATCTTTATGTGGTGGTCTAGTTCATTGTCTACGTTAAGCTCTGGATCTGGTGACAAGATATTTGAAGGAATGGAACCTACTAAAATGAAAATTATGACCATTTGGAGGCTTAGAGATTATGAGATTGCAGCGCACCCAACTTGAAAGGACTGTTTGGACGCAGAGAAATAGTGAGATTGCAATGAACCATTTGGAGGCCCAAGCATCATGAGATTGCAGTACACTTGAGTTGAAATGATCGTTTGAGGTGAAAAGATGTGAGCTCGCAGTGCACCCTTTGAAGTGTCAGATCAAATCAGATTATGATTAGGGTTATATTCTATATTTTATGGGAAAGGGTGGAGATTAGAAAATGTGTTACAAAGAGAACATCATTTGCATTCATTTCATTTACAATTTTTCTTTTGCAGTTTGTTTTCTTTGCTGACACAAATTTCCTTGAGGATTGAAGAGTAAGTATGATCTTTGATTTCACGAATATACAAAGTAATCTTCTTTATGTGAGTGGATTAATAAAGATCTATGTGCATGTTAAACGTAATGAGTAATAGATGAAAAACAACAAGTCGTGATAGGTTTCATTATTTTGGGCATTGTCAAGCTCTAGGTCAACATCTAAATCTAGATTTATCTCTATGTCATGGTCTAGTTCATGGTCTACGTCAAGCTCTAAGTCATCGTCTAAATCTAGCTCTAGCTCTATGTCGTGGTATAGGTCATGGTATAGGTCTATGTTATGGCCTAGGTCTAGGTTGTGGTCTAGGTCTATGTCTAGGGGATGGGTGGGGAGTCTATGTCATGGTCTACGTAAATCGCTAGGTCAACATATAACTCTAGATCTAGCTCTATGTCATGGTCTAGGTCATGGGGGGAGATAGTGAGAGGAAGAGAGGAAAAAGAGGGGGGGTAGAGAGTGAGAGAGTGTGAGTTAATTGTTTTTAAACTAAGTATTATGCTCCTGGGTAGGATTTCACCTTTGTATTTAACAGTTGACTTTATAATTTTCTTATGTAAATTTTATATTGAAACACTTTGATTTTATTTATTTTTTCGTTTTATTCATAAATCGGTTAAGTACGTATTTTGAATTTGCAGTGAAGTATCTTCAACTAAATTTTGAGTTTTTATATGGCCAAAGGCTTGAGTTGGTCAAATACCCTGACTTCAGAGAAACTCTGAAAAAAAAATTGTTGGCCAACAAATGGTAATCGACAGAATGCCTAAGAAGGGGCTCTGATACCAAATGAGATGAACAAAGTACATCATGCACAAATAATCCAAAATATCTGGAATATAGTAATCAAATCCATACGAACAAATATATATATATATATATATATAAGAATGAATAGTAAGATAATTACAAATGAGAATGAGGGCTCACTTATATACCCGCGTAGGGGTTCCCTTAACCAATATTCACGTCCTTTGAGACATGTACTTTCATTATTAATGATTATTAATTATTAATTATCATTTAATTATTATGTTATTAATATCTATTTTATGTGTATATTTATGTTCATATATATATATATATATATATATAAGAATGAATAGTAAGATAATTACAAATGAGAATGAGGGCTCACTTATATACCCGCATAGGGGTTCCCTTAACCAATATTCACTTCCTTTCATTATTAATGATTATTATTTATTAATTATCATTTAATTATTATGTTATTAATATCTATTTTATGTGTATTTATGTTCATAACAGAGGAAGGGGGGTTATATAGATGAAAAGAGAGAAAGGTGGGGAGAGTGGGAGAGAGAGGGGGTTAGATGTAAGAGGGAAAGATAGAATGGGACAAAAATGGATTGTTTGAGAGTGTGGTAGGGTGGAACAGGAAGACCAAGAGGGGGCGTTAGGGAGAGAGAGGTGGGAGAGAGAGTGAGACTGAGACTAAAAACAAGGAGAGAGAAAAATAGTTGGTAGATGTAGGAGACAAAGAGGGTAGAGATAGTGGGAGGGAGGGACAAAGGGGAAGAGAAAGGAGGAGAGATACATAGAGAGAGAGGAGGAGACTTGGAGAAGGGGAAAGAGAGAGAAAGGGGGGAGAGAGAAAGAGAGGATATAGAGAGGGATTTAAACATTGATTGTGAATAAAGAATATGGAATCAATTATAAGATTATGGCTATATTAGAATAAAAAGCATAATCATCCAACCATAATCATCATTAAATCATGTGAGATAATTATTAAACCATAGGTGAATGGTCATGTCCATAAAATATCTTTATAAAACAAGAGGTATAGGCATACTCCACTTAGGGCTTGGGTGTTCATGGGGTTAAGGGTAGAGTATAGGTTATGTGTAGGCTTAGATGGAGCTAGGGGGGTCTAGGTGATGGTCTAGGTATAGTTCATGGTCTAGGTCATGGTCATGTTCATTGTAACACCCCAGTTTCCCCCAGTTTGTAAATATAACTATAAATTTCCAAGAGACTATGGCAGATCAAATATGTGTGAATGTTTGATTTTATGAACCTTTTTGTATAAAAGGACAATGTATGTATTTTATGTTATTAATAGAAAATGGATAAGTGTTGCATAACTCTTGAAAGGGGGGTTTTCCAAGATAGGCGATGGATACTATGAGAGAGATGGTAAGGGGAACCAGAAATGGTTGAGATGATACCCCCCCACCAAACCAACACCTTACTATATTTAATGACTCAGACCTAGAATAGTCCTCTGACCCATAAATGAATTACCAGTCAAAGTGGTAGATGGAAGAGTCCTCCTTAAGAGTGAATGAGGAGATGGGGAAAATTACCCATATGCAAGACTTCAATACCTAACCACAAGCTCGGGATTCGGATCCATGTAACCTTGCTGAGGAAGGAAAGAGAAGAGGTGATTCACGGGTAGAGGAAAGGGGGAGCAATCAAGCGAATATGCGAAGAGAGTAGAGTTGAGAGACCAACGTCAAGAAGAGGAAAAGAGCGGTTACAACTCTCTGGTTTGAGGAAGAACTAGGTAATAAGCTCATTTTCGGAGCAAGAAGTTGTGGGAAGGGTTTTCGTTACAAGCTAATAAATGAGGATGATGAGTGACTGTGGAAGTACTCATGCAGACCTCCTTGCTTAGTATAGAGAAAACCAGTGGCCAAGATCCCATGGGAGAGGGAGAGTAACATCTGTCCTTGACTATCATTGAGAAAGAATAAAGAGTCTCTCTCAAAGAATCATGGTCTAGCTCAGGGGTGGCCAGTGGTAAATCCGTTCAAGAGTGGCTATGCCTATGGTTGGGTGGAAACAGGCACTCCTTTCAGCAGTCGCTTCACAGTTTTCGGTTTCTAATAAGTATCTTCATACTCGGTGTACTGAAATGGAAATGATGATTGAATATTTATATTTATTTGTCTATGAATGAGTTATGTATTCAATGATTAAGATAGATATATGTATTATCTCCATGTGAACTCATGATTTTGAATGGTCATCTTCTTGCCTAAGTTTAGCAGTTAAAGATTCGTGGGATGTAAGCCTACAAGAGGGTTGGGGTAGGATTTCTTGGAATGTTTAAGTCTTATCGACCTCTTGAATCTACCCTCATGGGAATTCCAAGTTCAAACCCTGTGGAATGAAAGCACCTCCTTCATACTCTTCACCATATGATCGAGGGCTCATGCCCATGTCCTTAACCCATTAATGGCTAAAATAATTAGAGTGTATCCCACAAGAGTTTTCAAAGGACCCATGTGACCAAGGTCTAGGAACCCTATCCTAGGCCCGAAAAGAGCTAAGCCTTTCTAGCTTTGGAACTCCAGGAGTTCGGAGCTTCGAAGTGTTTCGACCCTACCACTTATAAATCAGTTGAAGGCAATTCCAAGTTCAAACCATGTGGAATGAGAGTGCCTCCTTCATACTCTTCACCATATGATCAAGGGCTCATGCCCATGTCCTTAACCCATTAATGGCTAAAATAATTAGAGTGTATCCCACAAGATTTTTCAAAGGACCCATGTGACCAAGGTCTAGGAACCCTATGCTAGGACCGAAAAGAGCTAAGCCTTTCTAGCTTTGGAACTCCAGGAGTTCGGAGCTTCGAAGTGTTTCGACCCTACCACTTATAAATCGGTTGAAGGCAATTGATGGTTGCAGTTACCCACAAGGTTGAATGGTTCCTAGTGGTTTCCTTATCTACAATAGATAGAGTTTCTCCACCCTTAAACCCTGATCCATTTACCCCTCGCAAAGTAATGCAAGCCACCAATTTGAGGGAATTTGGGAGTCCCCTTGTCCGTTGGATTTACACCGAGGTAAGTTCAACGAAGTCCTACTTCAAGAGGGAGGAGATGATATAGCATTGAAATCCCCGAATGTTGATTCTACGAATTAATGTGGGTCATGGGTTTGGGGAGTCCATTAAGAACCCCTCTTAACCATCTAATCAAACAGTGGAGGTTCCTGCATACGGTACTTCAGCGGAGTCCTGCTTCGAGAGAGTGGAATGGCCATAATGTTGAAACCTCTGAAGGCCAGAGCTGCGAAGTGACGAGGACTAGATATAGGGACCCTTTGGGATCTCCCTTGATCATTAGATCTAGAATATGGTCAGCCCGGTGCTGACCACTCCCGGAACAAGGAGGAAGTCACACCACATATTCCTTGAACGCTGAAGTTACGAAGTAACGTAGGCCATGGATTGAGGGGTTACATGGACATACCTTGACCATGAGATCTGAGGGCGTAGAAAGGCCATCAATTCGAAGTGACATGGCACAATGATGTCATCTAGGGTGGCGTGGACCCACAACTGATGTGCTACGTGTCACTTGGATTCATACGTCTCATAGACCCTATGTGCCCATTAACACATGACACATGTCACCCACTGTAGGGGCCACATTTCATATCTACCTTGCCATGTGTCACCTCTAGCACTCACCTATTTGTTCCATTTGGTGAGAGGAGTATTCAGAACCCACCGATACTTGCCTATGCATCTAGTATGTCACCACGTGCGAAGGTGGACCCTTCGAGAGTCCGAGACTTTGGGACTCTGAAGGTTTGGAATACAGTGTCAAGTGTAAGTTGAAAGGCTCGAAGGCTGGAGCCACATGGTGATATTTCAGGATCCTTTGGGAGTTCGGGAGTTCGAGAATTCGAGACTCCGGAGGACATGCATGCAAAAATAAAAAGGGAATTTTAGTGTCGAAGCGTTGAATGTCGAATTCCCCTCTAGTCGGTGTGTTAGATGAGGATCGAGTCCCGCTGTTGGATTGGATGGTGAATGGACCTTCCCTACGAGAAGTAGGGACTTGAATATGGTACGAACGAGTTGGACCCACGTGGATGCCACTTGGACCTCAACTAATAACACCCGAGGAACTTCAGGAGGCCATATCTTGTGAACTAGAGGTCATATTAGAGCCCACTAATAGTCGTTATAAAGATACAGGTGAGTAGAAGAGGATGAATACCTAGGAGAGATGATTCGAGATGATTAGAATAAGAAACAAATTTATTCCCCATCCCTAAAAAGGGTACTTAGGGGTCGGGTGTGTTACAAATTGGTATCATAGCATGGTTACAACACTTGGCCTACTTAGGCTCATCAACAAGTCACTTAAAAATATTATTTAGAGAAATCTTATGGGTGACACCCTATCTTACCCATTCTTAAGAGGCTTAACTAAACCCTCTACTGAGGGAAGGAATGAAACTTTGTCTTATTGTATATGTTTGAAAAATTTGAACTGTGCATTGTTCATAAAACGAGTAGATCATTAACTAACAGAAAATGTTTTATCATCACTCCAGCAGTTAGTGGACCGCAAGAAAACTACAACATAAAGGATGGTTACACACCATGAATTGGGGAAAATCTCCCACAATAGAGAGGAAGAATATGATGAAAGAATGGTGGTGGAAACCCCTCCATATTTGGCTGAAAATGTAAGAAGCCTCATAACAGAATTATAGAGTTGTAAGGCTGACAATGAAAGGTTGATAAAAGAGAAAGAAAATCAAACTGAAATTAATTCATTTCTACTGCAGAGCTTATCAGATATACAAAGGCAACTACAACATGGACCAAAAGTTAGCCATGTGGACAGACATCATATGAAGAAAACCTAGAGTCCACCTCAGATACAAAAGAATGGCCCTGAAAGTGGTCACACAAGGAGGAGCACCTTAAATAAGGCCCAACATGGAGCCAAGAGACACTCATCAGAAGAATCCTCTGGTGAGGAAACCAAAAACTCCAAGGAATATTCTAGTAGAAAAACTAGTTCGCATTCCTAGAGAAAAATAAAGAAGAGGAAACATTCAAAGAGTCATGACCCTGAAGAGTTCAAGAAATCCAAACCACCCACTTTCGATGGATAAATTAAGAAGGGGGAAGAAGCATAAGTTTGGTTGGTTGGCTTGACTAAGTACTTTAGAGTCCATGATTACTCTGAAAATTTAAAGGTTCGAATAACCATTTTTAATCTCAATGGAAAGGCCTCCATTTGGTGGGAGGACCTTAGGAATGTGAAAGGAATCCATGAGAAGGACTTGTCATGGAAACAATTTGAGAAATAATTCAAGAAGAAGTATTTGCTCGAGAAATAATTTGATGGGAATACCAAGGAGTTCTACGAACTCAAGTTGGGACAACTCACCATAGAGGAATATATCAATAAATTCCTTGAGCTGATAAGGTATGTGACCTACATCAAATATGAAAAGGTAAAGATGCAACGATTTATTAGTGGATTGCCTCATTCCTTCTGAGACATAATTGAAATGCAAAGTATTGCTATGAGAAATTCAAGAATAAGACAGAACCTCACGAGGACTAGAAGAAGAGAAGTACTTCACGATTCAAGAAGAAGGGGTTTAAACCCTCAAGATTCAAGAGTTATGGGAAAGGTTCCAAGATGAGCCTTCCTAATAAAAGTGTATACTAGAAAAAATTTCCCTCTTAGAGTGGAAATAAACCCTTTGGAGCAGTCCCAAGTAATATTGATAACATGAAGAGAGAACCCTTGAAATGTTGGGGTTGTGGAATATAACATATGTTGAGAGACTGCCCATATAGGAAACAAAACAATAGGAGGGTCTAAAACATCCAAGATGCAACAACAGTCAATAATGTGGCTAGGAGCATGCCACAGATTTATGCAGCTTTGGATAATAAACAAGATGACCACCAAGATTCAGTGGTGGAGATGGAAGGTATGATTTCCAACCATCTAGTTTCCCTTTCAAATGACCCTGGTTCTAATTTGAGTTAAGATGTCCCTCAAACTGTTGAGAAATGTAAATTGCAAGAAGTTAAGCAAGATAAATCATGGCTGGTACAACTAGCCACTAGAACCAAAATAAAAGTAACAGAGGTCATACCAGCATGCCAATTCATTATGAGTTGATTACCCACCCAAGCGACCCTAAACATACTCCCTTTAGGATCTTACGACCTTTTGATTGGCATGGACTGGTTGGCTTCCCATAAAACCAAGTTGGATTGTTACGACAAAACTTTGGAGTGTGAAAATGAAGAAGGGAGAAAGGTAACCCTACAAGGAATTCAAAATCATGTCTCAGTGAGACAAATATCATCCCTTCAAGTGAAGAAGTATTCATAAAAGGATGCCCTTTATATGAAATACATGTGTTGGACTCTGTTGAGGACAACAAACCAAGCCTAGAATACCATTCCATATTAAAAGAGTATAAATATGTATTCCCATAAGAGGTACCAGGTCTAACTCAAAGAAGAGATATTGAATTTCCAATAGAACTTGCACCAAGAGTGGTGCCAGTGTCTAGAACACCCTATAGAATGAGTACACTAGAGTTGGTTGAGCTCAAGCTACAACTAAAGGAAATGATGGAAAAAGTCTACATTCATCCTAGTGTGTCTCCATGGGGAGCACCAAATTGTTTGTGAAAAATAAGGATGGCACACTTAGGTTGTGCATAGACTATTGGAAACTCAATAAGATGACCATAAATAATAAGTATCCCTTGCCAATGATCAATGACTTGTTTGACCAATTAAGGGGTGCTACAATTTTCTCCAATATTGACTTGACATCTGGATACCATCAGGGCAAGATTAAAGATGAATACATCCACAAAACAACCTTTAGGACAAGATATGGTCACTATGAATTTGTGGTGGTGCCATTTGGGTTAACCAATGCACCAGCCACTTTTATGTGGTTAATGAATAATGTACTCAGTAAATTCTTAGATAGATTTGTATTGGTTTTCATTGATGATATCTTAATCTATTCTAAGAATAGGGAGGAGCATGAAGAACATCTTAAGCTAGTACTTCAAGTACTAAGAGAACATCGGCTCTATGATAAGTTTAGAAAGTGTGACTTTTTCCAGAAACAAGTACATTACTTAGGCCATGTTATTTCTAAAGAAGGGGTGGTAGTTGATCCTGACAAGATCAAAGCCATTATGGATTGGCCTACCCCAAAGGATGTATCTGATATCAGATCCTTTATGGACCTAGCAGGATACTATAGGAGGTTCATAAAAGGATTTGCCAAGATTGGTTTCCCAATCACTTCCCTTCAGAAAAAGGGAGTTAAATTCCTTTAGACATCAGAATGTGAAGTGACATTTCAAGAACTGAAATGCCTTCTAACCAATGCACTTGTATCGAATATTGCAGATCCAAACAAGGACTTCCTTGTGTGTACATATTCCTACAAAGAAGGACTCAGAGGAGTCTGTATGCAATAAGAACATGTAATTTGCTATGAATCCATAAAATTGAATGAGCATTGACCCATGATATAGAATTGACGGCCATAGTGCATGCTTTAAAAATGTGGAGGAATTACCTCCTGGGTAGGAAATTTGTGTTGATGACAGATCATTGTGGGTTGAGGTACTTGTTTGATCAACCAAAACTTAATGCTAGATAAGCTAGATGGATGGCTCTCCTTAGTGAGTTTGACTTTGAAATCAAACATATCAAAGGAAAAGAAAATAGGGTGGTTGATGCCATTAGCAGAAGTGTGAAAGTGATTCACCTGGAAGCTATAAGCACTTGTTAAACAGATGTCAATGAGAGAGTCAAGAGTGCACAAGAAACATATGCATTTTTCAAGATTGTAAAATCATACTTAGAACAAGATCCCACAGGGCTGAAGTACGAAGGTTATCAAATGTTGAATGATGGCCTACTAACTTACAAGGGTAGGTTGTATATCCTGAATCGTGATGACTTGAAGAGGTTCATGATGGATGAACTACACAAAAGACCATATTTTGGTCATCCAGGTTATCAAAAGATGATCACAACCACTAGGAAATTTTTTTATTGGACCAGATTGAAGAAGGACATAGATGATTACTAGGCTAAATGTATAGAATGTCAACAGGTTAAAGCAGAACACCAACATCCAACAAGGTTTTTGCAGACCCTACCAATACCAGAATGGAAATGGGAAACCATCTCCATGGATTTCATCATAGGATTACCAAAATCAGCCAAACAGAACGATTCCATCATGGTAGTGGTGAACAAATTGATCAAGGATGCTCACTTCATTCCCATCAAGTCAACTTGCAAGGATATAGATATTGCCAGTATTTTCATGAAATAAATATTTAGGCTACATAGCATGCCTAGGGAGATCATATTTGATAGAGTTATGAAATTCACCTCAAATTTATGGAAATATCTATTTGTTGGTTTTGAAACTAAACTACTATTTAGTATAGCCTATTACCCCCAAACTGATGGGAAGACAGAAAGAGTAAACCAAGTGTTAGAGGACATGTTAAGGATGCATGTAATGCATCAACCTAAGAAGTGGGAAGACTACCTACCACTGGTATATTTTCCCTACAACAATGGCTATCAAGAGTCATTGAAGATAAGCCCTTTTGAGACCCTCTATGGTAGATATTACAAGATTCCAATTAGTTTGGATAATCCAATAGATAGAATTACAAGCAGGCTAGGAATGCTAAAAGAAATGGAACAACAAGTGATTCAAATAAAACAAAATCTGAAAATATCTCAGGATAGACAAAAACTCTATGCAGATAGAAAGAGAACTCCTAGAGAGTTCAAAACAGGGGATCATGTGTATCTCGGAGTTAGAACCATGAGAAGCTCCTTGAGAATGGGAGCTTGTGCCAAGTTGGCACCTAGGTATTATGGAACCTTTGAAACTTTGGATAGAGTGGGACCGGTATCATATAGATTAGTGCTTCCTCCCACAGTGAAGGCACATATTGTTTTCCATGTTTCATTATTGAAGAAATATCTACATGATTCTAATCATATAATTGATTGGTATGTGATTCAGGTGGAACCAGAGAGAGAATTCCTTCTAGAACCTCAATGCATAATAGATATGAAGGAAAATCCACTTAGGAACAAAACCATTTCACATGTCAAGGTGCAATGGAAACACTTTGGCCCAGATGAGGCTACATGGGAAATGCAGGATGCCATGAAACAAACATATCCATTTTTGTTTACTTCTGTACATACAGAGCACATCAGCAGATAGAAAATCGAGGATGGTGTTCCTTTAAGGGGGAGGGGATTGTAATACCCCTATTTCCCCTAGTTTGTAAATATAACTATAACTGGCCAAGAGACTGTGGCAGATCAGATATGTGTGAATGTTTGATTTGATGAACCTTTTTTGTATAAAAGGACAATGTATGTATTTTTTGTTAATATTAGAAAATATATAAGTGTTGCATAACTGTTGAAATGGGGGTTTTCCAAGATAAACGATGGATTCTATGAGAGATATGGTGAGGGGAACCATAAATGGTTTAGATGACCCCCCCACCAAACCAATACCTTACTAGATTTAATGACTCACACTTAGAGCAATCCTCTGACCCAGAAATGAATTACCAATCAAAGTGGTAGATAGAAGAGTCCTCCTCAAGACTTAATGTGGAGATGGGGTAGAGTACCCATCTACGAGAGTTCCAGACCTAACCATGAGCTGGGGATTCAGACCCACACAACCTTTTTGAGGAAGGAAAGAGAAGAGGTAATTCGTGGGTAGAGGCAAGGGGGAGCGAGCAAGCGGTTCTACGAAAAGAGCAGAGTTGAGAGACCAATATCGAGAAGAGGAAAAGAGTGGTTACAAATCTCTGGTTTGAGGAAGAATTGGGTAATAAGATTGTTCTGGGTGCAAGAAGTTGTGGGCATGGTTTTCACTACAAGCTAATAAACAAGGGTGATGAGTGACTGTGGAAGTAATCGTGCATAACTCCTTGCTTGGTATAGAGAAAACTGGTGGCCAATATCATGTGGGAGGAGAAGATTAACTCCATCCTTGACTGCCATTGAGCAAGAAGAAAGAGTCTCTCTTAGAGCATCATGGTTTAGCTTGGGGGTGGCCAGCGGTAAATCCGTTCAGGAGTGGTTGTGCCTATGGTTGGGTGGAAACAAACACCCCTTTTAGCATTCGCTTCACGGTTTTCGGTTTCTGATAAGTATCTTCATACTATGTGTATTGAAATGGAAATGATGATTGAATATTTATATTTATCTGTCTATGAATGAGTTCTATATTGAATGATTAAGATAGATATATGTATTATCTCCCTGTGAACTCATGCTTTTGAATGGTCATTTGCTTGCATCAGTTTAGCAGTTAAAGAGTTGTGGGATGTAAGCCTACAAGAGGGTCAAGGTAGGATTTATTGGAATGTTTAAGTCCTATAAACCTATTGAATCTACCCTTGTGGGAATTCCAAGTTCAAACCATGTGGAAGGAGGGTGTCTCCTTCATACTCTTCACCGTATGACCGAGGGCTCATGCCCATTTCCTTAACCAATTTTTGACTAAAGGAATTAGCATGTATCCCACAATATTTTTCAAAGGACCCATGTGACCAAGGTCTGGGAACCCTACGCTAGGCACAAAAGGAGGTAAGAATTTATGGCTTCGGAACTCCAGGAGTTCGAAGCTCCAGAGTGTTTTGACCCTACCATTTATAAATCGGTTGGAGGAAACTGATGGTTTTGGTTACCCACAAGGTTGATTGGCGCCTGGTGGCTTCTTTATTCATGATAGATAGACTTTCCCCACCATTAAACCCTGATCCATTTACCCATCGTGAAGTAACACGAGCCATGGATTCAAGGGAATTCAGAATTCCCCTTGGTTGTTGGACTTACACCGAGGTAAGTTCGGTGAAGTCCTACTTCAGGAGGGTGGATATGCTATAACATCGAACTCCCCAAATGCTGAAGCTACGAATTGATGTGGGTCATGGATTTGGGGAGTCCATTAAGAACCCCTCTTAACCATTCGATCAAACAGTGGAGGGACCCGCATATGGTACTTCGGCAGAGTCCATCTTCGAGAGAGTGGAATGACCATAATGCTGAAACCTCCAAAGGTTGAAGCTTCGAAGTGATGAGGAGCATAGATCTAGGGACCCTTCAGGATCTCCCCTGACCATTAGATCTAGACCATGGCTAGCCCTGTGCTGACCACTCCGGGAACAAGGAGGAAGTCACACCATGGATTACTCGAACATCGAAGTTACGAAGTAACGGAGGTTGTGGATCTAGTGGTTACATGGACACACCTATACCATGAGATATAAGGGCATAGGAAGGCCATCAGTCTGGAGTGACGTGGCATAGTGACCTCATCCAGGGTGACGTGGGCCCATGACTGATGTGCCATGTGTCACCTAGATTCATACGTCTCATAGACCCTATGTTCCCATTAACACGTGACACATGTCACCCACTATAGGGGCCACGTGTCATCTCTGACTTATCGTGTGTCGTCTTTGGCACTCACCTTTTTGGTCCATTTTGCAGGAGGAGTGTTCGGGACCCATCGATACTTGCCTCCACGTCTAGTATGTCACCACGTGCGAGGGTGGACCCTTCAGGAGTCCAGGACTTTGGGACTCCAGAGATTTGGAATACAGTGTTGTGGGTAAGTTGAAAAGACTGAAGGTCAGAGCCACATGGAAAGATTTCAGGATCCTTTGGGAGTTCAGGAATTCGAGACTCCAGAGGACATGCGTACAGAAATAAAAAGGGGCTTTCAATGCTGAAGGTCGGATCCACGTGGAAAGATTTCAGGATCCTTTGGGAGTTCGGGAATTCGAGACTCCAGAGGAAATGCGTGCAGAAAGAAAAAGGGGCTTTCAACGTCGAATGTCAAATTCTCATCTAGCCTCTGTGTTAGATGAGGATCGAGTCCCGCCGTTGGATTGGACGGTGAATGGACCTTCCCTACGGGAGGTAGGGACCTGAATATGGTACGAATGAGTTGGACCCACATGGATGCCACATGGCCCTCAAGTAATAACGCTCGAAGAACTTCGAGAGGCCATATCTTGCGAACCAAAGGTCGGATCAGAGCTCGATAATAATCGTTAGAAAGCTACGAGCAAGTACAAGACGATGAAGACCTTGGAGAGATGATTCAATATTATTAGAGTAAGAAAAATGTTGATGCCACATCCCTAAAAAGGGTTCTTATGGGTTGGTTTTGTTACATTCATATAAGTACTCGTATAAGTAATCCATTGGAAGAAGGACAAAAACTTAACACTCACCTTACAGGTGAGGCTACATTTCTCTGTTGCACATATCCTTTATTCATTGTGAGACATGCCTCGCCTTTAGATGGACAAAGAGAGATGGAGGTATAACTAGGGGCAAAGAGGAGGAGGTAGGGAGGGGGAGAAAGAGAGAGAGATAGAGAGAGGAAAAGAGAGAGTGAGAGTGAGACTAACAATAAGGAGAGAGAGAGAGTGAGACTGTGTGTAAGGGGAAGGGAGGACATAGAGGGAAGGGGTGATAGAGATATGTAAAGAGAGAAATGGAGGGAGAGTATAGGAGAGAGGGGGAGGGGGATATAGTGATAGTGAGACTAACAACAACAAGAGAGAGAAAGAGGTGGTATATGTAGGAGAGATAATGGGAGGGAGGAGGAGAGATAGAGGGAAGATGGGATTAGAGAGAGAATGTGTGAGTGTGAGAGGGGGGAAGAGAAAGAAAGAGAGGGGTGTTGGACAAGGAGTGTGTAAGAGGGAGGGAGAGGGAGAAAAAGAGAGCGG